>ML316307.1:26755-64393 GCA_005239505.1 Nicotiana paniculata | reverse complement strand
ACTGAGTTGGTGTACTCACGTTACCCTCTGCACCTTGTGTGCAGATCCAGGTACAGAGGAGTTCAGCTCGGGCCAGGGAGCGTATCAGTTTCATCAGAGTTGACGAGGTAGCAGCTGGCGACCGTGATCTCGTCTTCTCTTTCCTTTCTACATGTCGTATTTATTTTCAAACTATGTTAGTCATTTCGTTTGATTTTTATTTAGTATTAGCAGCTCATGACTATGTGACACTGGATTTGGGAATTGTAGAATTTGGTCTTTCGAATTTTATAAACTGNCAAAAATACTGGATTTATCATTATTATTATTGATTTCAGAATTTGTTAAAAAGGGGCAATTTATGGAAAATTGTATTTAGTTAGATAAAATGGGTGGCTTGCCTGGTTCCGCGACAGGCGCCATCACGACTCCGGAAGTGGGTCGTGAAACATGTGAGGGTGGGGTGAGGGTGGGGGTGGGAAATTTTAGTCTTTATCCACTTATTAGGTAATTACGTACTGTCCCGTTACCTGGTAATTAATTAATTACTCGCACAATTAAGAATTATCTCAAATCACTTAAAATTATACTCATTTTTAATATACTTTATACATAATAATATCACGGTCATATGGTACCTTGTATGGTACTAGTCCATAAATATCGGGTATTATAGCTCTGACCGTATTTTATCCCAAATCGACAACCTTCAATGAAACTAATTTTCATTAATTTGTGTACCCTTTATCCTTCATGGCACTACCTTATCTCTTGTTATAAATATCATAAATATGTTAACCTCAAGATAATCTCATCCCTGAGCTTACGACGAAACTTTAACGTACCAAAACGCGAGATGTATCAGAGAGGTTTGACCAATAGTTGAGTTTGGTGATACCGGGGTCGGAATGCGATTCCGAGAGTTGGAACAACTCTGTTATGTCAATTGGGACTTGCCTGGAAAATTTGACGTCATTCCGGGCTGGTTTGGTAGGCTTCGGTACGAGTTTTAGATGTTTGAAGATTTGGAAGTTCATAAGTTTGATTTGTAGTTTCATCCTTGTTTGGTGTGGTTTGAGGCCTCGAGAGTATCCGTGTTAGGTTATTGAACTTATTTTTATGTTCGGACAGCGTCTCGAGGGGCTCGGGTCAGTTTCAGATAGGTTTGGGTTGTGTTGCGCTCGTTTTTGATGTTTCGACATCATTTCTTCAAGCACAAATCATACCAAATTAAGAAAATAAGATCCAATTTCTATTTTTATTGAAACATTAGATCTGTATCGTAATTATGGAGCTATAGCAAAAAGGATCGTCTTATTTGGACATCGTATGAGAAAGTGATACTCATTTTAGTGTTGGATAAGAGAGCTGGTGCTGGTGCTTCGCAGATGCGAAGTTGGGTATGGTCGACAAAATCGGAAGTGACAGTTGGAAATGTGTAGGTGCGGATATTTTTGTCGCAAAAGCGAAAATCCTTGAGTATAAGAAATCAGACCGCGTCATTTTGGTATTTTGAGCATATCTTGAGTTCTAAAGCTTCGATTGAGGTGATTTTGCAGCGTTCTTCTCGTCGTTTCACTGGGGTCAGTATCTAAGTATAATTTTTATATTTTAATATGATTACATAAGTTTATTTTTTGAATTAATCCATATTTTGATTGGAGAATTGGAGGTTTTTATCAAAAACTTTTCTAAAGAGAGTAATTGAGTTTAACATCGATTCGATATCGGAATTTGATGAAATTAGTATGGTTGTACTCGTAATGGAATGGGTGTTCGGGTTTCTTAAAATTTATTGGGTTCCGAGGTGTGGTCCCGGGGCTCAACTTTTGGGTCGATTTTTAGATTTTTTTAAAGATTGAAACTTTATGATCCAGAATAGTTTCTTATAAGTTTTATTTGTGCTTTGAAGTTATTTTAGTTGGATTTCAGTCGTCCGGATGTCTTTTCACCCGAGAAGATCATTTTAGAGTATCAGTTTGTCATCTTTGAGATAAGTATCTTTCCTAACCTTGTGTAGGGGAACTACCCCTTAGGATTTGAGTCTTCTATGTTGATTGTAGTCCGTATACGCGAGGTGACGAGTGCGTGCTCGGAATTATTTGTTGAAAGTTGGCCTTTTAGGGATCTTAGGTCCTTATATTCACTGAGTATGAATTTGTTCTTGATATGACTGAGTTCCTAATTACTTGTTTCATCTCTACTTGCTTAAATTAGAATTACTTGCTTTTGGATTAACTCTTATTGCCTATTTGACTCCTAATTGGCTAAATTGAAGATTTTTTGTCCCTTTTACTGTCAAGCTATATCTTCATAACTGCTTATCTCTATTTGCAATTATCATCATCTCATCCTATAATTGTTTGGTCTTAATTGAGGTTATGGTTATCTTCTCGCTGCTTGTCCTTAAGTGAAATTGTGGCATATCCTCATAACATCTCAACCTTAAAGGAAATTTAGATATCCTATACCTTAGTTGACTTGCCCTTACATAGAATTATCGGATTCGTGTTGGTTTCTTGTTGTTGAACCGTGCACTTGGGTACGACTGTCACATGCTATTTTCTTCTCTGTCGAGCTGTTCTTATTATGCCTAGCCTTCCTTGTTGTGCTTATTCCTTGTGAACTAGCCTTGCCTTTCTTGTGATCGAAGGTTCTTGAGTCGATGTATTTACCGAATCTTTTATTATTGTCATTGTTGTTGTTGTTGTACTTGTTGTGGTGATACACGAGGTTTCTTCCGTGCGGTTGTGGTTATTGTGATGCACGAGGTTTCTGCCGTGCGGTTGTTGATATGGGGATTTGCACGAGGTTTCTGACGTGTCGTGTTTTCTATTGTTATTTCACATGCAACGTGACAAGGCGGGATATGTATATGTGGGTTGCGCATGTGGCGAGACAAGGTGGGAACATTGTTGTGTGCAGGTGGCGAGACAAGGAGGGCAATCACTTTACTATTGCACACGTGGCGAGACAAGTTGGGCTGTGTCAGGGATTGTTTGTGATACTTGTGTTGGCCTGGGGGCATTTCTTATTGTAGACATTTTGTAATGGTACACTTACTTTGTGAGCTTATTCTTGTGAAAATTGTGAGAAAACAATGTACATGTTGCACTTTTCTTTCATTATGCTTATTAGCTAGTTGAGTTATGTTAGGACACCTGCACAAGCATACACGTAGCTAAGCACTCTTATCAGATTAAGGGGCTTCCTCGTTATTGTTGAGTATAGATACCCTTGTTGTACTTGCCTTATGTGTGGGAATGACTCCAATTGGCACGTGAGTCGTCCGTGCAGTTATTAGCTGGAATGATGGCACAAGATGCCAATTGTTAGGGTCTAGATATTGGGACCCGTGAGTTGTGATTTGCTCGAGGTTTGTTACCCCTTGGAGTTAACTAAGAACTTGACGTAAAAGTAGTTGAAATTTGCTGAGTTATTACTTGTCTTGTTGTATACGAAATTCTAGATTTAGCTTGTGTTCCATTTACTCTCTTGTGTTATTTCATGGTTTTCCACTGAAACTTGTTGTTCCTTACATTATTGAATTTACTGTATTGTCAGCTATATTGCAAAGTCCTTTATGTAAACATCATATTATGTTGTTCCTATATTTCTACTTGTTCAGTTCGTTAGACTAGTGGGTGTCTTGACTAGTCCTCGCCACTACTTCACCGAGGTTAGTCTTGATTCTTACTGGGCACCGCTGTGGTGTGCTCTGATGCGAGACTAAATTGCATAGTTTAACATGTGATATACCTTACATTTTATGCGCATTAATGATAAAAATACACTTGTTATGTGCTTAATGGAGTTTATTTCATGTGTAGGTGAAGTGGAGATGGAAACGGAGCTAAAGGGATGCAAATACGTCGAAAAATACGCGAAAGGAGACACCCGGGCGATAGCCGGGCGACAGAGCCAAACAAACTGACCCTACCTGGCGTTAGCCAGGCGTTTGGGCTGAAACGCCAGCCCTACCCTGGCGTTAGCCAGGCGTTTGGGCTGAAACGCCAGCCCTAGCCTGGCGTTAGCCAGGCGTTTGGGTCCAAACGCCAGGGTCCCCAGTCGGCCAGAAATCGAGTTTTGACGGGTTTAAGTGTTTTCCAATTGAAATAGAAGTCTCCTACACGGTTAGGGTTCACCCTAAACCTATAAATAGACTCCTAAAACACAACTACAGGAGGAGATTGGAGAGATTCAAGATTAGAGAGGATCAAGGACGACAAAGCATCAATTTGTACATATTTTCTTCATTACTTTGTAGTTTAATTATGCAAGTTATTTTAGATTTGATTCTTTTGAACATGTTTAGCTAATTTTTGGTAGAACCCGTTGGGGATTAAACTTATTATGATATTAATATAGCTTTGATTGGTTGATTAAACTCTATTTGTTCAACTACGTTCTTGTTGTAGTTGATTGAAGGGCCCTCAATTAGCTGTGCCTATTTATTATGTATCTACTTGAGAGAGAGTGCATATTTAGGTAATTGTTTGAACAACACCACTCCCAGAGTATAGACGAAAGTCATAACCGAGGGTTTAGAGGTTGGATTAGAGATAACGATACTTCGGGTGCAATCTAAGTGAACTGTAATGCAATCTAGCTAGCGTAACTTGAGAGAGTGCGTCTAGTAAATTATCATAATTACTTGAGAGAGATTTATGGTAGATAGAGTGTTCATGATTGATAGAGATGATTAATCAAGCTATACGAAGTATCCGAGAAGTAAGTTCACCAGCGGGGGAAACCATAACCTTAGATTTTTATTACAATTGTTTATACCTTAGCGTAGTTAATCTTTAGTTTTAATCTTTAGTATTAGTAATTTAAATAACATCAGGTGACAGCTGAGTAGTATTTTAACAGCTTGCTTGATACGTCAATTCCCTGTGGGATCGACTCTGGGCATAATACCCCAGGATTATATTTGCAACGCCCGCTTAGTCTTTTACAAGACATAGTTGAGCGCAATCATGCTCATACTACACTTCTACACATTTTGTGCATATTCCATGGTTTTGCGTAGCCGGTCGATCTATAGCTAGCATCGCAGTTACTGTGGTAGAGACTCAAGGTAAAACCTGCTACAGCGTTCGTGGTTTCGGAGTCACCGTCATATTTTGTTCATATACAGTTTTATTTATTTCTGAACAGTTGTATTTATGAGTTACAGTAAAAATTCTGTAGAGCTTATTACTTGTACTACTCGGTTTTGGGAAAAGGTGTAATGTATAGAAATTTCATTTCAGAAAGCATTCAAACGTTTATAATTTTATGGTGGATATTCAGTAATTATAGGCTTACCTAGTCCTTAAGACTAGATGTCGTCACGATACCTAACGAAGGGGAAATTGGGCCTTGACAAGTTGGTAATAGAGCTCTAGGTTCATAGGTGCTAAGAGTCATAAGCGAGGTTAGTAGAGTCTTGCGGATCGGTACAGAGACATCTATACTTATCTTCAAGAGGCTACAGAACTATTAGGATAACTTCATTTCCTTCATTCCTATCATGCGGGTTCATTGATCTTGAAGTTTGAAATTTATCATTCCATTCTCTCGCAGATGGTGAGGACACGAGCTAAGGTTCCTGATGACGTTACCCCTGGAGCAGATGTCGCTAGGGGCAGAGGTAGAGGCCGAGGAGGAGCACGTTCCGTAGCTAAGGCACCTACCAGCGCATCAGTTGAGGAGCCGCCAGTGGTTCCAGTTGGGGGAAGGTATCGGAGGCGCCTACTGTTACCCTCGGACTCCAGGAGACTTTAGCACAGTTCATGAGCATGTTTGGTACATTGGCTTAGGCGGGGTTGATTCTAGTTGCACCAGCTATTTCACAGACCGGGGGAAGAGCTCAGACTCCCACCGCCCACACTCCATAGCAGCGAGATCATGTTGGTTAGGTTCCAGGTGTCATGGTGACACAGCCTGTGGTCCCAGTTCAGCCCATGGTTAAGGCAACAACATTTGAGGAAGAACAACTTACACTTGAGAGGTACAAAAAGTACCACCCTTCTATCCTAGAGGAGTATCACCGCATTCTTCGTACTATGGGTATTGTTGAGACGAGCGGGGTTGCTTTTGTTACATTTCAGATCAGGGGAGAGCCTTATCAGTGGTGGTGGGCATATGAGTTGGGTAGCCCGACAGAGTCATCTTCACTTACTTGGGGTCAGTTTTTAGAGATGTTCTTGAGAGAGTTGGTACCTCAGTCCCTCCGAGATGCATGATGCGTGGAGTTTGAGCAGCTGCGCCAGGGAGCTATGCCAGTATCAGTGTATGCCGTCAGATTCAGTGATTTGGCCATACATGCACCTACTTTGGTTGCTGCAGTTAGAGAGTGTGTCCGTAGATTCATTGAGGGGCTCAGGCGTGATATTCGGTTCAGCATGGCTCGGGAGTTAGAGTTGGATATTTCATTTCAGCAGATGGTAGGGATTTCTCGCTCAGTCGAGGAAATGTGGGAACGTGATAGAGATGACATGCGGGGCTATAGGAGGGAGGACAAGTGAGGTCAAGAGAGAGAGGAAAAAGAGGTGAGGAGGCCTCGTAGGCCGGAGAGATTTACTGGACCTTATTTTGGAGGCAGGGTACGACATGGTAGAGGTTTTGTGGGTCAGCTAGTTCAATTTGCACTTCCGACTTCACACTGTGTTTCAGGTACTCATGGGCCTCAAAGTACTCGTACTGCATAGTTTCCACAAACACGTCAGTAGAGGGGTTTCTTTGAGTGTGGAGATATTAGCCACATGGTGAGAGAGTGTCCTAGACTCCGGGCAGATGTGTAACAACGGGGTATTCAGGCGAGTAGGGCACGCCCAAGAGGGGGATGACCAACCCGATGATGTGGTTCATACAGTAGGTTGGAGGCTGTTGTTCTAGATGTTATCATACATGTATGTTTTGATTTGTTATAGAGGGCACATTCGTATTTCGTTTTGGTTCTGCTTATCGGGGCGAGTTCCCTTATTTGTTGCTTCATTTATGTGTGAGCTTCATGATTTGCACTCTGTTTATGTGTTTTCCCCTGTTGGGAGATTCTATGAGTGGTATCCCGTGTCTATCATTGTTTTTATTCATCATTGAGAGTGGTGAGACTAGAAGTGAGTCCCTGTTGTTCATCATAGTATGTTTTGGTGTGATTTCTGAGTATTTTGGTTACGAGTTGTGATTTGGTACTTTACGGGGTGAGAGTTCAGCAAGTGTTGTCATTTTATTGGCAGAACTGGGTTAGTGGAAGATTTTGATTAGTAGGATGTATATTTGACATGTGATTTAGAGTTGAGGGTGAGACCCTCGTGATTTCATGTGATTTCATGTGTTTGAACCGAGCTATATACCGCGATAGAAGTTATATCAGGATGGGATCCTTGTGAAATGTTCATATGCTTTAATTCTTTCCTTGTTATACTGTTTGTAGGTTAGTACTGGAAGAGAGTTGTGCATGTCGGGCTTGTTTGATAGTTACTTTATGTGTTTCTCTTTTCATATCCAGTCATTTTCGTTCTTTGGCTTTTGAGTTTTAGCTTGCGGGATGTGTGCCCGGTGGTGTTAGTTATGACTTGTTCATTCAGATGTATAGTTATGAGTTCTTCGTGGTTCTTGCATCATCGTCAGTGTTGTGGAAGTTTGAAACGGGTTCCTATCGGATATGACGCTAATTGCTAGTGCTGGTTTTGATTACGGGAAACTATTGTGAACAAAAGTGTTATTAAGGGCCTATATGTGGTGTGTTATGTCGTGTGGTCATACCTTGTGGGTGTAGGCATGATTTGATGCAGGTGGTTGAGACTGATACCGGATATGGATTTAGAATCGGGTCTTCTGTGAATGAATAGAAGGTGAGAATTTGGGGTATGAGGCTTATCGGTGTTGGTAGAAAGGCTAAATTGCAGTTAATATGGTGTCGTCAGCCTTATATAGATTGGGGTGACGTGGGATCACCCGCGGGTGTATGTTGTAAGTATGCATTCAGTGATTTGAGGACTTCGAGGCGAATCATGACACATTCGAGGACGAGCGTTTGTTTAAGAGAGGGAGGATGTAACGACCCCACCTATCGTTTTGAGAATTTAATCTCCATTTGGCGGCATAAGGCCTTGAGCAACTTCATATTATGTATATTGACCTGCGTGCATGGTTGAATTCAGTTATCGGATGATTCAGAGTCAACTCAGAAGAAGGATTCAAGTTTTGGAAGCTTAAGCGGTATGAATTGACCAAAATTTGACTTTTGTATAAACGGCTCCGGAATGAGCTTTAGATGGTTTCAACAGCTTTGTATGGTGATTTTGGACTTAGGCGTGCATCGGGAATTAGATTTGGAGGTCCGTAGGGTGATTTGAAGAATTTTGGCGAAAGTCGGAAAAGTTGAAGTTGGGAAGGTGGATAGGTTTGACCAATAGTTGCATTTGGTGATACCAGGGTCAGAATGTGATTTCGAGAGTTGGAACAACTCTGTTATGTCAATTAGGACTTGCCTGCAAAATTTGACATCATTCCGGGTTGGTTTGATAAGTTTCGGCACGAGTTTTAGAAGTTAGAAGATTTGGAAGTTCATAAGTTCGATTTATAGTTTCATCATTGTTTGACGTGGTTTGAGGCATCGAGCGGGTCCGTGTTAGGTTATTGAACTTATTTTTATGTCCGGACAGGGTGCGAGGGGCTCGGGTGAGTTTCAAATAGGTTTGGATTGTGTTGCGCTCGTTTTTGATGTTTTGGCATCGTTTCTTCAAGCATAAATGATACCAAATTAAGAACATGAGCTCCAATTTATGATTTTATTGAAACACTAGATACGTATCGTAATTATGGAGTTATAGCAAAAAGGATCGTCGAATTTGGACATCATATGAGGAAGTTATGCTCATTTTAGTGTAGGAGAAAAGAGCTGGTGTTGGTGCTACCCATATGCGAAGTTGGATCTGCATCTGCGGAGCCGCAAGTACAAAAAAAGGTCCGCAAAAGCGGAAGTGACAGCTGGAAATGCGCATGTGCGGATTTTTTTTGGCAAAATCGAAAATCCCTGAGTATAAAAAATCAGACCGCGTCATTTTAGTATTTTGAGCATACCCTGAGTTCTAGAGCTCTGATTGAGGTGACATTCTTCTCGTCTTTTCATGGGGTTCAGTATCTAAGTATAAATTTTTTTTATTTTAATATGATTACAGAAGTTCATTATTTTGAATTAATCCATGTTTTGATTGGAGATTTGGGGATTTTTATCAAAAACTTTTCTAAAGAGAATAATTGGGTTTGAACATCGATTCGGTATCAAAATTTGATGAAATTAGTATGGTTGGACTCGTATTGGAATGGGTGTTCAGGTTTTGTAAAATTTGACGGCTTCCGAGGTGCGGGCCGGGGGTCGACTTTTGGGTTGATTTTTAGATTGTTTTAAACTTTATGATCCGGAATAGTTTCTTATAAGTTTTATTTGTGCTTTGGAGTTATTTTAGTTGGATTTGAGCGTCCAAAGATCGTTTCACCCGAGAAGTTCATTTTAGAGTACCGGGTTGTCGTCTTTGAGATAAGTATCTTGCCTAACCTTGTGTGGGGGAACTACCCCTTAGGATTTGAGTCTTCTATGTTGATTGTCGTCTGTATACGCGAGGTGACGAGTGCGTGCTCAGACTTATTTGTGGAAAGTTGGCCTTTTAGAGATCTTAGGTCCTTACATTCACTGAGTATGAATTTGTTCTTGATATGACTGAGTTCCTAATTACTTGTTTCATCTCTACTTTCTTAAATTAGAATTACTTGCTTTTGGATTAACTCTTATTGCCTATTTGACTCCTAATTGACTTAACTGAAGATTTTTGTCCATTTTACTATCAAGCTATATCTTCATAACTGCTTATCTCTATTTGTAATTATCATCATCTCATCCTATAATTGTTTGGTCTTAATTGAGGTTATGGTTATCTTCCTGATGCTTGACCTTAAGTGAAATTGTTGTATATCCTCATAACGACTCAACCTTAAAGGAAATTTAGATATCCTATACCTTAGTTGACTTGCCCTTACATTGAATTATCGGATTCGTGTTGGTTTTTTGTTGTTGAACCATGCACTTGGGTACGACTGTTACATGCTATTTTCGTTTCTGTCGATCTGTTCTTACTATGCCTAGCCTTCTTTATTGTGCTTATTCCTTCTGAACTAGCCTTGCCTTTCTTGTGATCGAAGGTTCTTGAGTCGATGTATTTACCAAATCTTTTATTATTTTCATTGTTGTTTTTGTACTTGTTGTGGTGACACACGAGGTTTCTTCCGTGCGGTTGTGGTTATTGTGATGCATGAGGTTTCTGCCGTGCGGTTGTTGATATGGGGATTTGCACGAGGTTTTTGACGTGTCGTGTTTTCTATTATTATTTCACATGTGGCGTGACAAGGATGGATATGTATGTGTGGGTTGCGCATGTGGCAAGACAAGGTGGGAACATTGTTGTGCGCAGGTGGCGAGACAAGGCTGGTAATCACTTTACTATTGCACACGTGGCGAGACAAGTTGGGTTGTGTCAGGGATTGTTTGTGATACTTGTGTTGGTCTAGGGGAATTTCTTGTTGTAGACATTTTGTAATGGTACACTTACTGTGTGAGCTTATTCTTGTGAAAATTGTGAGAAAACAGTGTACATGTTACACTTTCCTTTCCTTATGCTTATTAGCTAGTTGAATTATGTTAGGACACATGCACAAACATACACGTAACTAAGCACTCTTATCGGATTAAGGGGCTTCCTCATTATTGTTGAGTATAGATACCCTTGTTGTACTTGCCTTATGTGTGGGAATGAATCCAATTGGCACGTGAGTCGTCCGTGCAGTTATTAGCTGAATTGAGGGCACAAGATGCCAAATGTTAGGGTCTAGATATTGGGACCCGTGATTTGCTCGAGGTTCGATACCTCTTGGATTTAACTAAGAACTTGACGTAAAAGTAGTTGAAATTTGTTGAGCTATTACTTGTCTTGTTGTATACGAAATTCTAGATTTAGCTTGTGTTCCATTTACTCTCTTGTGTTATTTCATGGTTTTCGGCTGAAACTTGTTGTTCCTTACATTATTGAATTTAATGTATTGTCAGCCATATTGCAAAGTCTTTTATGTAAACTTCATATTCCGTTGTTCCTATATTTCTACTTGTTCAGTTCGCTAGACCAGTGGGTGACTTAACTAGTCCTTGTCACTATTTCACTGAGGTTAGTCTTGATACATAATGGGCACCATTGTGGTGTGCTCATACTATACTTCTGCACATTTTTTTGTAGATTCCACGGTTTTGCGAAGCCGATCGATCGATAGCTAGCAGCGCGGTGGATGCTGTGGAGACTCAAGGTAAAAGCTGCTACAACGTTCATGGTTTCAGAGTCACCATCTTATTTTGTTCATACACTGTTCTATTTATTTCTGAACAGTTGTATTTAGGAGTTATAGTAAAAATTCTGCAGAGCTTATGACTTGTACTACCGGATTTTGGGAAAAAGGTATAATGTATAGACATTTCATTTTAGAAAGCATTCAAATGTTTATAATATTAAGGTTGATATTTAGTAATTATAGGCTTACCTAGTCCTTAAGACTAGGTGCCATGACGATACGCAACGGAGGGGAAATTTTGTCGTGACACCCTTTTTCTGCTATCCAAACACGTTATAACCTTTGTTACCCCTTTTGAGCTTGTGTTATTTCCTTTGACTACCCTATTTTGGAATCAAGTTTAGAGTCAAAAGTAAAAAAAATGAAATGTAAAAAAAAATGAAAAGAAAAGTTTATCCCTCAAAAGTACAAACTGGGGCAACTCTTAGAAAGTTCAAGTAAAAAAAAAGAAGAAGAAAAGAACAGTTAAATGTCCATGCCCCCAGAAAATAGAAGTTTGGGCAACTTGTTTTGAAAACAAAAAGAAAAAAAAATAAATAAAAAAGGGAAAAAGGGAAAGACAAAGAAAAAGAATAGTTAGGTCAGATGTTTGAACTACGTTCGACCTGATTCCTTTAAAAACGATACGTAGGTAGCCTTACACGGTTCGATCCAAACAAATAAAAAAAATCCAAAAATCCCTAGTATATACAACTGGGGCATGAGTTTGTTTTAGTTTTTGAAAGAGTCGATTCCAAGAGTTGTAAGTCTACAGCCCCTCTTTTTGAATCTACTTTGAGCCTTCATGCCGACCCTTCTTTCCAACCCTATCCAAAAACCTTCCAAATAAAGACCTCACGATATGCCTTCAAGAATCCAAGAGACACATGAAATAAGCAACAGTTTTCACATGACATAGATCACTGTCAAGTTACTCACAAAAAAAAAAAAAAAAACGAGAAAGTCTTACTAGTGAAAACCCTAAAGGGCACTGTAAGGAGATGGTAAGTAGAGAGCTTGTTAATATTGTTTCTTTGCATCATTTTATCCTTCACTTTGAGTCAGTCCTTGTCAAAACAAGTAAGAAAAAATTTCAAAATCTGCTACCAACTTTTCAGTTGCACAAAGTAAATTTGGCCAGCACACTCAGTTGTTACAGTCAACATGCCTTGTGGATTCATAAAAATGCTTCCCCCAAAATACTCTTGTCAACCTACTTGACTAGAGCAAGCAAAGATAACATCATGCAAAAGGAACATACCCAGTTGTGATTCTCTCTGACAAATAAATTTCTCAAAAAGCAAGAAGCCATTCAAGATATCAGAAAAGGTCACCTAAGAAAAGATCTCCAGTTGGGATAAGGTTGATTGAGCCACAAATACAAATGATACTAGTTGAAACAATCAGGGTTGATATAGAACAAAAGTCACTTCAAACCGACTCAAGCTGACTGAGCAAAAGCCAAGCTGCCCAAGACTCAAGACCACAAACTGACCACCACTTTCAAAACTGACAAAATTTTCTTTTTTTGAAACAGGAAAAAAGCAGTGCAAGGAAAGTGGTTAAAAAATATAGAGAATAAGAAAAAAGAAGAGAAAAAGAAGAGTCGACAAAGGGAAATTTCTCAAATCTTTGCCTTCATTTGTCTTGCTAGTGCGCATAAAATCTTGCCATTGCTCTTCAACTTTTTCCTCCTAGGGTAATACATCCTAGTCTGATGGATTTTCCTCCCAATAAAAGTCTTAGTCTGATGAATATTTCTCCTAAGATAAGAAAACCTAGTCTGATGAATCTTTATCCTAGGATAAACGTCTTAGTTTGATGAATCTTTCTCCTAGGATACGAAGTACTAGTCTGATTAATCTTTCTCCTAAGATAACTAATAATAATAATAATAATAATAATAATAATAATAATAATAATAATAATAATAATAATAATAATAATAATAATAAGCACGTGATTTTTACCTATCGTATAATCCTACAAAAATCTCAATTAATTGATTTCCTAATTTTTCTTGGATTTTAATGCTATTTGCGAATTTTTTTTTTACATTGCGTAGCCATGATTCGTCATTTAAATCCATAAATAGTTTAAAATGACATGATTAAGCTCGTAATCTTGGTTAACATATAAATAAATATAATTAGGCAAATTGAGTTTAGAATTAATTACTATATTTTTTATTAGGTATTAACATAATTAGAGTAAATTAACTAGATGTAAAGTAGGCAAAATTCGGACCTGGGCTAGAATTACCTAGGCCCAATTCCTAACTCTACACGACCCAGCAACCCAGCCCAATACCCGCTTTTCAAAAAAAAAAAAAAAAGAAGGGGGAACTTCAGCAGAAGTGCTGAAGTTCTTAGTTCATTTGAGAAAACTTCAGCAGAAGTACTGAAGTTATTTGTGAAAACTTCAGCAGAAATACTGAAGTTATTCTGCTCAATTGCAAAAACTTCAGCACCCAATATGCTGAAGTTATTTAGTTCATGTGTAAAAACTTCAGCAGAAGTGCTGAAGTTATTTAGTTCATGTGTGAAAACTTCAGCAGACGTGCTGAAGTTATTAGTTCATGTGTGAAACTTCAGCAAAGGGTGCCGAAGTTATTAGTTAATGTGTGAAACTTCAGCAAAAAGTGCTCAAGTTATTAGTTCATTTGTGAAAACTTCAGCAGAAGTGCTGAAGTTATTAATTCATTTGTGAAAACTTCAGCAGAAGTGCTGAAGTTATTAATTCATTTGTGAAAACTTCAGCAGAAGTGCTGAAGTTATCAATTCATTTGTGAAAACTTCAACAGAAGTGCTGAAGTTATTTAGTTTAATTGCAAAACTTCAGCAACAATGCTGAAGTTATTTAGCTCAATTGTAAAAACTTCAGCACCCAATATGCTGAAGTTATTTAATTCATTTGTAAGACTTCAACACCCAACATGCTGAAGTTTGTTAGTTCTTTTTTAAAAGACTTCAGCACCCAATATGCTGAAGTTTGGCCTGCCCCATACCCTACCTAAACGACCCCATTTTTTAGAGTGTTAATCTCAGTCATTGATCTTTCCAGATCCAACGGCTAAGAACTATCCAATCCCTAAGTATATATATGTCCTAACCACACCCCCACCCCCTCATTTCACCAATGTCTAACACCCCATACCTCGTCTCTCTCTCATCTCTCTCACCCCGTGCTAACTCCGCTGGCCGGAAATCGCCTTCAACGGCGCAGCTTCTCCAAACTAGCCCAAAAGTTTACCAGGCGATCACCATCGTCTCCTCTATCACCTCCCGTTTCTATTTTCTTCACCAACCCAATCGATTTGCGTCAATTTCAGATCTAAGAATCTGAAAACCCCAAAATTACTCCCCGGTCGATTCAAAAATAATTAATGGCTCAGACCTTCATTGGTCGATTGCTCTTGACTAGAGAAATCGATTCATGAGGGTTTGATTCATTTTCAAACCCTACCAGAGTCCGGTCAAAGTCCAGCAGCCTTCAACTTTTCCGGCCAAGTCCTCAAACGGGTATCCCCCCCTTTTTCTATGTGTTTCGTACTTTCTGATCAATGATGTCAAATAGGCCATTAGTTTGATTTCTGTAAGAAATCATCATGAATATGTCTAAATTCATATATACTTGTTGTCCTTCACTATTTGTTTTGTTAAATCGATTGAGAATGATTAGTTCGATTGTTTTCATTGTTTGAATCTTGGCTAGTCAGTTTAGGAACTCTTCTGGGTTTCATCTCGTGCCAACCATTCCTTTTAGGTTGTTTCAGTAATGCTTCGATTTGTCTGTCCTAGCTCTTTAGGAATAATACTGAGTTAATCTGAGCCAGTGCATGGCCATGAATTAATTTAGCTCAATTTTTAGCTCAAGGCTGCCCTAATTAGTCACGACCTCCTAAAATACACTTGCTTACCTAGTCTAACTTAGGTGGTTAGTTTCTTAAACAATTGACTAAGTCTTAAAAGAAATTTCTTGCTTAAGATAATTAATTTAGGTTTCATTAACTGAACAAATCATCTAACCTAATTTTAAGGAACCAAGTCGACTAATCTTGATTAAGTCAATTAAACTAGGATTAAATTGATAATACATATTAGCCTTAATTAACTAAGGAACCTAACTAGGTTTAACTAATTAGAGTCAATAGTCAACCCTAAGCAAGTTAACCCTGGTTACCTAATGGTAATTTCAGGGACTTTAAGGGGTATATTAGGAATCCTAGATGAAGGAATCTTGGGTGTAACAACCCAAGAACCTTCTAGAACTAGGAAATCAGATTTTTTGGGATAGAATAGTAATTGTAGGGGGCTGGAAGTTTCTGGAATAAGGGCAGATGTCCCAAAAGATAAGGGTGACAACTGCCTATATACTATTTTATGCTCATTAGACATGGAATATGCTAGGTATATCCCATACCCAAGACCCTTATAAATACACCCATTTTCTACATTAGGAAGGGCTTCTTTTTGGACACTCCATTTTTACTCTCTTTTATACTGACTCAGCCACTGGAACATATCTGGAAACACAGAAAATTCAGAATAGTTGCATTCATAAAAAATATATATATAACTTCAAAGATATGTATTAGGGAAAGGATTTGATTTCATTCAATAATCATCAAGGTTCTTGTGGTTTTCTCAGCTTTGGTTCTTGGTTGGTAGCCTGATTTCGAGGTTTTCTTGTCTAAATATTCGAGTTTTGAGTGGTTCATTCCTATTGGTTTCTGCTGGACTTTGGTTGGCCTGCTCTTGTTGTTGTTGAATCTTCCTCCTCTAGGCTGTTTTGTTGATTTCCTGACCTTTATTTGGTCAGGGTTCTTGTTAACTTTCTCTTTTAAAAAAAAGGTATGTAACAAGTTCATGCTTTAATGGAATTTTCAGTTTCAAATCATTGTTCATTATATGCTGTGATTTCTTGCTTGAACTGTTAATCTTTGTGGCTGGTATAAGTGGACTTTGAGTTTCTATCTCTGTGTTTAGACTATGAACTCTATGTTATTTAAAATCTACAAGGGTGAGTTAGGTTTGGTTTTGTGTCTGCCTCGGTTTTACATGAGATAATTTGCACTAGGGTAGATGAATTTGACTTCTTAATAGTCAAATTCACCCCATAATAGTGCACAAACAGTAGTGTAGTCTGCTGAAAATTACCCCTTAAGGGGTATAAAAGTGTGTAATTAAGAAGAGCTTTAAGGAAGGGAATCTGAGCCCACAAAAATGGTCGGATTTACTTCCCAAAGTGCTAATAGTGGTCAAAGTTTTTGACTAAATGCTAATAAGGATGACTGTTAAGAGTCTAAACAAAGTGACCTCATTGGATTTGAATTTGACCCTTTCTATGGTCAGATTCAGTCCATAAAAAGGCATGAACATACTTTGTTCCCCTATGGCATCATTAAGTTTGAATCTAACTTCCTTTTATGGCTAGATTTATCTTACAAAATGCCAAAGGTCTGCCGTTAATACTGTCCAAGTATTTAAACTTTGGACTTATAATTTTTAGATTAACATTGAAAAATGCAGGTTTTAAGTCTTTGAAGAACATGTTGCTGACAAACACAGGAGCATCAACTAGTTTTGTTTTCCCTTCTTTATTTTTCTTATGAGTAAAAATCTCTATTATTATGGTTTAGGAGTAATGTAATAGCATATCTACAATATTTTATATACATTTTTCTTTTCAGTTGTAGATATGGACTGAACTATATAAATTTTATGATCAGTTGTATTTTCTTAAATATGAAACGTTTATCATTATAGCAGTTATGGGCCAGGCCCTTTAAGGTCACTCGAGCTGGGCCAGACTCGTGAGCATGGCCCAATCGAGCCGGATAGAGTCTGAATTTCAGGCTGTGGGGCATGGAATGTTAGACCCATTAACTGTGTTAAACAATTTTTAACCAGTCTTTTCTCTTCTATTGTCAATTAGCACGAGGAGTATTTCATCTACAAAATTCACTGTAAATTTGCCCTATTTATTACCATATAAATGAGAAATGTGTCAGCATGTTTGCTCTTAATATTTTTAGCTATTTGATTTCGAATCATGTCCAAATGACCTAATTAGGATGGCCTAAAGTGATACAAATCGGCCTATACTAGGCCATAGCCCAATACATGACTTGTCTTGAGATTTTTAATTTAGATGTAGTGAATTTCGGAAGCCTTTCAGATATTGAATGCCTCGGACTGAGAAAAACAAATTAATCATCAAAGTATGCGTTTCTCCAATTGTGTATACGTTTTACGTAACACAAATAAAGACTAAAATGAATACTCGTAGAGACACTTTTAGGAACGAACTTCTTAAAATTATCAGAATTGTGTACACGTTCGCGTGACGTAATTTCGTTCTCTTTTGACAACAAAACAAAATATGCGCTCGCGCACCCTATTTATATTTTAAATGAGTTCAGTGTCGAGAATTGTGTACACGTCCGCGTGACATGACTTTCGATACATTTTAAACTCTACGGGTTTACGCATACGTGACCCGTCTCAAAATAACTATTTAAATACAAATGAATAATAAAAGCGGTAAAAAGATTAAAAATGCACATAGGTACAAGAGCAGTAATTAAACACTTAGGTCAAGTTTAATCATTAGACGACCGTGCTAGAACCACGGAATTCGGGAGTGCCTAACACCTTCTCCCGAGTTAATAGAATTCCTTACCCGAATTTCTGGTTCGCAGACAATTTAATCAGAGTCAAAATTTCCTCGGTTTTGGGATTTCTAATAAATAAATGGTGTCCCGGAACACCGTAAAAAAATCCGGGAGGCGACTCTGAATAAAATATATCCCAAAAATCGAATAATGTCACTTAAAGTGGAAGAACTCCCTTATTACCCTCTTACCCGGGGGGTAGTCGAAAAAAGGAGGTGTGACAGCTCTGGCGACTCTGCTGGGGAAGCGAACCCAGAAATCTCTAGTTCAGGGTTCAAGAATTCGAGCTTGTAATTTGATTTTACTTGACTTTATTAATTGTGACATTACTGTATTTTGTGCGCTCAAATGTGCTAAATGTTATTTATTTACCGCTTTGATATTTATTTGAATTGTAGTATGAACTGTCTCCTTACGCCTCCTCCTCTGAGTCTTCTAAAAAATTTGGTGCACACGTTCGCGTGGCCCGCTTTTTTGTTAAAGTTCATACCAAGTAAGAAATACGGGGATGGACTAGTCACTAGGCCGGATAGCCTTTCATGCTACCGATACGTCGCTCCCACCCCGACTCGAGTTGTCCGCTCAGGTAGCCAAGGTCTAGAACAAAACCACAGGTTTAAAACCTAGAATGACAAAACCTCATGCCGGATCCCTAGTAGGAACATTTATTTGCATCACGTGCATTTTGACTTAGGGGACTCAACACAGGGGTTGGGTCCGTCTAGGAAAGGTGTTCCCCAGAAAAGAAAAAAAAAGACCATCCTGATGCATCCTATTTGATTACGTGCATTATTTGTCTCGGTTTGTTTGTTGACCGGCTAAAGAAAGAAAGAAAAATAACAGAAAAAACCAAGAATGAGGTAGGATAGGATTTTATCAAAACCTGATATATGAAAAAAAAAAAAAATACCTCGGAACTCTGTCAAATTTTCGGGAAAAGGAAGGATTTCAAAATTTTTAAAATAAGAAGAAACGGAGTTTCCAAAATAGTCATAAATGAGAAGAAATTTTCAAAAAGAAAAATAATAATAAGTCAAAACATTTTTCTTTAGTTATGTCAAAACTGACCGAACTACGTGGGTCTGATTCTCACCGGATGTGAGATACGTAGGCAAGCCTCATCGGTGCCGACCCCACTTTTCAAAAATGTCTGTCATTCCAAATAAAACCGACCAAGCTTTGGTTAAAGTCTTGTGCCATTCTCGCCAAAATAAGCCTTAGAACATTTTGCATTGTCGAAGGGCTGTTTTCGTTAAAGAATGAATTTGTCGGTCACTTCTTAAAGTACTGGGTTTGGCCTCAAATCTTTTCTCAAAGCAAGAAGGGTCCATTCTTTGCAAAAATGACCACGTTGGTCAAATTTGTCTTTTTTTTTTAAAAAAAAAATTTAAATTGGGTCTTTTGTGTCAAAATTGGAGGTAATTCTAACCCTGTTTGCTCACAGGTGCAAGATGAACACTATCCAAACTCCACAGCTGAACACCATAGAAGAGGCTCCCATACAACTCCAGATGTGGTGGCACGATTTGGATAAAGATGGCAAAGAATGGGTCACCAAACAGTTGGGATCTCTCGTTGATCTTATGAAAATCAAACCCCAAAATGACTTGATTAAAGCTTTGGTAACTTTTTGGGATCCGGCCCATAAAGTGTTCCGCTTTTCAGATTTTGAGCTCACCCCGACCTTAGAAGAGGTCACCGGATATGCGGGTTCTGGTCGAAACTTAAGGAATCAACAAATTATCTTTCCAAGACCTATGTCAGTACGTCGTTTCTTTGAGGTCCTTTCGTTAGCCGGCAACTCAGAAAAGGCCAAGTATCCGATGGATATTGTTCATTCTATTTCTTATACTCCAGATACGGTTTCTCAGGCGGATTTGAAGTACATGAGAAAGGCTTGACTAACAAACAGGATAAAGATACTTGGATAATCCATCGTCGGCTTGCCTTCATCATAGCATTTCTGGGTGTTATGATATTTCCTAATGCCGAAGGATCAATTGATGTTTGGGTGGCCAAAATTGCCCAGGTCTTGACCGAAAAGAAAGATCATACCCTGGCTCCACTCATATTATCTGACATTTTTCGGGCTTTGACTGAATGCAAGTCGGGAAAAACATTCTTTGAAGGTTGAAACATCATTCTCCAGATGTGGATGATTGAACATCTTCGCCACCATCCAAAATTCATGAGCTATGGTACTGAGAAAGCCAACTTCATTGAGAGTTATGAGGAGAGAGTGAAAGATTACCCCGTTCTAGAAGGAATCAAGGCCTGGATCAATCATCTTGGGTCTCTACGAGCAAGCCAAATAGAATGGACTTTTGGATGGCTCCCACTCAAAGAAGTCATACTCATGTCCGCTACTAGGAATCATTTACTGATAATGGGTCTCAAGAGTGTCCAACCATATTCACCCCAACTAGTTCTGAGACAATTGGGTCGTTATCAAGTGATACCTGAAGAGGAGGATTTGAGCATCCAGGCTATTGAACTACACCCCGAGGCTCCCTTACCTGAGGCCTTAATTCAATAAAGTTGGAATGGGTGCCGATACTTGAAAGAGGATACCCAGGTTCCCGACCTGGCTAGAGGGGAAGCGGACCCCGGATACGTGGCATGGTTTCAAAAAAGGGATTGCGTTGTTGAAGAACCGAAACCCGAGCCAGAAATGCCCTCCGAAAGGCCTCATGTGCAAGCTTTACTAGCTTGGGGCGAAAAAGAAAGAGAATATCAAGCCACTATCCATGATTTGAAAGAGAAGTTAAGAAACATGGAGTTTGATAACCAACTGCAAGCAGAGGTAGTCGAGAGCGAGAAACGACAAATGACCCGAGAGAATGAGGCGCTTCAGGCTCAGATCCGGAATCTAAAAATAGACTTGGAGGCACCTGCAAGGAGTGAAAGAGATGAAAATATCATTAAATAATCTGAGACTAAAAGTTCACGAGTATACCTTCGATTTGAGAAAAGCTAAAAAGGACATGTTAGAAGCCCAAAGGGAGCTAGCAAAAGGAACAGAAGAACATGCTCGTCAATTAAGGCAAAAATATGGTAAAGAAACGGCCATCTTGAAAGAAAAGTTGTTTGCTATGGGCAACGAGATGGTCCAACAGACCAAAGACTTCAGAGCAGAAAGGGAGCATTGGTGAACAGAGATTGGCCAGTTAAAAGGAACGGTGCAAGAGTTGCAAAAGCAGAATGATGCAAATACCCAAGTGTTAGAAGCCCGGTCACATCAAGTAGGGCGTTTACTTCGGGAGAAGGGGATCATACGGCACAAAATTACAGAAATAGCTGACTACGTGGTGCAAAAATGCCACGAATGCGAGGGTATGGCCACTTCCATGTTCTTCACCACCATTATGACTTTTATCCATCAGTTAATGGACGAATTGGATTGACTTCGGGAGGATATTGCGCAGAGGCCTGCCAATGCCCCACCAGCACCAAGAAGACAACCCGAGGCTCTCCTTTACTATTGATATCTAGTTATTGAGTCTGTATTTTTATTGCTTTCTAAAATTGTTAAGTTGTCTTGTTTTAAAGTTTGTTATTTTTCTTTCATGTTTATTTAATATTCCCAAAAGTCACTTGTAATGAAAAAGAATTATTTTTAATAGTGAAATGAAATCGCCTTTTTATTTAGCTATTCCGTGAACTACGTGATGATCTGATTCATGCGGCGTCATGATACATAGGCAATCCACATAGGATTCGATCATAACCCTAAAAGAAAAGAATGAAAAAAAAGTAAAGAGAGATAGTGTTAAAGCCGGGATGAAACACACAGCTGTTGCAAACATTTTAGAAAAACAATAACTGCTTAGGTGCATCGCATCCCAATATGTGATTCCTATGTGTTAATATCTCCTGCTAACCCAATTTGATTTCTCTTTGAAAGGTTACAATTATTAAATGGCGGTTGGTTTACGGTGGTATTCTGGTTTCACATACATATTTCACAAGGTCTAAAGGAAGTGTAGCAATGACTTTTGAAAGTCACCCGTCCATTATTGAACCAATGGATGGCCCCACCTCAGTCATCCCTCAAGAAGAATCGATAGTAGCCGAAGAAACAGAAGGCTAAGATGTCGTATGCTCGAGATGCGGGACGCTTGGTCCAACGGAAGAGAGCCACCTAACTCCATCCTTGGTTTTCCTGAGCTAATTCCCAGAACTAGAGGGACCACCAATGTGCCCATTTCAAAGCCAAACTCATTTGTGCCATTTGGATTCCCGACCATGGTCTTAAACTATTCTGGAACACCTTCTGAGTTTCGCCCCCAGGCACTACCCTCATGATTACACTCTGTGGTGTTTACTGCTCCTCCGGCTACTGATATGGCACAACCTACACTGGCACGACAGAATTTTGAACCGGCCAACTTTATTTTTCAAGCTCCTCAGTTCCAGCTGGATGCCGCTCAGGTCACTCCTAATGCTTACACGCAGTACCCACAGTTTGAATCTCCTGCGGAACCAGAAAAGCTCTTGAAGAATATTGAACAAGATGAAATAACTCGAAAAATGATGAGCTTTGAACAAAGTTTGAACAACATCCAGGGTCTAAGTGGCCAAAAGAGCGTGTCATACACTGATATGTGCATGTTCCCACACGTGCATCTACCTATGGGTTTCAAGACACCAAAAGTTGAAAAGTATGGCGGGTATGGAGACCCGGTCGCTCATCTAAAAAGATACTGCAACCAACTGAGAGGAGCAGGAGGCAAAGAGGAGCTACTAATGGCTTATTTTGGGGAAAGTCTTACAGGTATCTCCTCGGAGTGGTACATTGATCAAGATATATCCCATTGGCATGTATGGGATGATTTGGCCCGAGAATTCGTAAGACAGTTCCAGTACAATGTGGATATAGCTCCGGACAGAAATTCTCTGTCCAATCTCAAAAAGAAAGCTCCCGAAAGCTTTCGGGAGTACGCAATCAAATGGCGGGAACAGGCATCCCGAGTGAAACCTCCCATGGAGGAAAATGAAATGATTAGTATCTTCTTACAGGCCTAAGAGGCCGATTATTTTCAAAATATAATGTCCTCCATGGGCAAGCCGTTCGCTCAGTCCATAAAAATTGGCGAGATGGTCGAAAATGGCCTAAAGACAGGCCGTATTTTAAGTCAATCTACTTTGAGAGCCACCTCCCAAGCCATTCAAAGCGGCTCGGGAGGCCTGGCAAACAGAAATAAAAAAAGAGGGAGCCATGATGGCTTCAGACCCTAGGAATTCCCGACGACCTCGGGAATATCCATGCCCATTTTTCACAACTTCACAACACTATTATCCTCATCAGGAAGCAGCTTATGCCATGATTCCCCCTCCTTATGCAGTGTTGAACGCTCAGCCGCAGCCCCGAACGCAATAGTATAACAAAAACAGAGCTCCACCACCTAGAAATAACCATCCACCCCCAGCTCCATATAATCCACGCCCTCCTCAAGACAACTATCCCTACAATGCTTACCCTCGTGAGCCACCAAGAAGAACTAACTTCACCCCCATCGGCGAGTCATACTCAAGCCTTTTTCTAAAGTTGGTTCAGATGGGACTTCTGTAACCGGTGCCTTCGAGCAGGAAAAATCCACAATCACTATCATACAGACGGGGTACCAACTATGCCTATCATTCCAGAGTGGAGGGGCGTGATACTGAAGACTGCTGGACCCTCAAGAGAGTAGTAGAAATATCTGATTGAACAAAAGAAGGTTGTGCTAAGAGACGAGGAGGTCCCCAATGTCACAAATAACCCATTGTCAGCCCACAACAACGGGCCTATCATTGGAATGATATTAGAAGATAAAGAATTTGACCCGGCGCTAAAAGCCATCATTGCTATTGTGAACATAGAAAGTAAAGCAAAGACAGTGGCAAAACCGGACAAAGAAGAAAAGAAAACAAAACCCCCGGCCAGGATAAAGAGAAGGCTAAGGAAGAAAAAGAGACAAAAACCACCGGCCAGGAGAAAGAAAAGGCCAAGGAAGAAAAGAAAGAGACATCACTAGCTAAAGAAGCTATCCTTTATGTCCCGAGAGCTCTGCGAAACAGACAACTCGTTTTGAGCCCTCCCAGGAGATTGGAACCACAAAAAATGTATATACCAAAAGGGGCCTATGTTGTGAAAAGCTCGGCTATACCACCAAAGTTGAATGAACCTTTGATGTCGGCCGCAAATTCCAATAAAAAATACAACTACTGTCCCATGGAATTATGATCAAACAGTGGTGACATATAAAGGAAAAGAAGTCTAGGGGGAAGTCACCGAACCAAAACCCACTGGGAAGTACCATAACCCAGATGAGCTGAACAAAGCTAAGCATAAACACTTTCCTCTCAAAAAGCCTATCACCGCTGAAGAAGCCGAGGAGTTCTTCAAAAAACTGAAAATGCCGGAATATGTCGCCATTGAAGAACTCAGGAGAACCCCTGATTAGGTTTCACTTCTGTCTCTGTTGACTAGCTCAAATGAGCACCAAAAAATATTCCTGAAAACGCTGAATGAAGCGTATGTACCAGTTGTGACCTCAGTCGAGCAGTTAGAAAGAATGGCTGAGCGTTTCTTCGAGGTAAACAAAATCTCTTTCAGCCAGGATGATCTGCCTCCCGAAGGAGCCGCTCACAACAAGGCATTACACCTGACCGTTAAAAGCGAAGGATATTATGTAAAGAGAGTTATGCTTGACAGAGGATCAGGGGTAGATATTTGCCCTTTGTCAACACTGCAAGGGATGGGAATCGGCATTGAGAGAATCAGGCCGAATAATGTTTGTGTCCGCGCTTTCGACGGTATCAAAAGGGACACTAGTGGTGAAATCGACATAATCATGATGATTGGCCCTGTGGATTTCACAGTAACTTTCCAAATCCTGGATATGGATACCTCCTATAACTTCTTGCTAGGGAGACCCTGGATTCACGCTGCTGGGGCAGTACCGTCTACCCTCCACCAAATGGTCAAATTTGTCCATGAAAATCAGGATATCGTGGTCCACGGAGAAGATGAACAATCCATATACAGGGACCCATCCATCCCCTGCCTCGAGGCCAGAGAGGGAAGTGAAAATATTGTGTACCAAGCCTTTGAGATCGTGCCTGCTGATCAACACGAAGAAGGCGCTCCATGCCTACAACCTTGTCTTTCAAACGCGTCAATCATGGTCGCCACATATATGATTAGACATGGTTACAAACCAGGAAAGGGGCTTGGGATATCCCTACAAGGCATCACTGAACCCATCTCCCTACCCGCCACTGAAAAATATTTTGGCATAGGTTTCTAAGCCACCGATGAAGATGTACAATGGATCAACGCCCGCAAAAACAATGGATGGGACCTGCCTCAGCCAGTCCCACACATTACTAAGACCTTCATCAAACCACAGTATATTGAAGAAGAAGAAGAAGAAGAGGCCTTTACTGTCGAAGAAATTGAAGATATATGTGAGGCCATGAAACAAATGTTATATGAGGCCAACATGGTTCAGCTAGGGGAAGGCTCGAGCATCGCTGAGGTGCAGTATATGGGCCCAAATGCTAAGTTGCAGAACAGGAAGGCTACTCCATTCCCCGTCAGGCGGGAGTCCCAGTAGTTCAGTTTTGCCATCTTTCCTGCACTATGATTTATTTCAGGGTGTAACTCAAGTGTTTTTAATTTATTGCTTTTCAATTCCTATGTAAACCCTTATAGTTTTCAATTCAATGAAATGAAATCAAAATTTCATCGTCTATATTCTTTCTGATTTTGTATTTTTTCTTATTTTTCAGTCCTAATAATGTGACTTTAAATAACATGACATGCTTGCGGACTTCATGCTTTGATCTTAATAAGTTGTCTAATCTCGAAATAATGAATCAAGAACCAGAGTATGATGAAGATGAGGCTTTTAGGGAAATAAACAGAGAATTGGAACAATTTGAGAATAAGACTAAGCTAAACCTAAACGAGACTGAACCAGTTAACTTGGGTAATTCAGAAGAGGTTCGAGAGACCATGATAAACATACACACAGATGAGAAAACTAAGAAAGCATTGATCCAACTCCTTTTCGAATTCAAAGATGTGTTCACCTGGTCCTATGACGATATGCCCGGACTAAGTGTTGACTTAGTAATGCATAAGTCTCCAACTCATCCCGATTGCCCACCCGTCCAAAAAAATCAAAGAAAGTTCAAAACAGATATCAGTGATAAAATCAAAGAAGAAGTCACTAAACAATTAAAAGCCGGTGTAATCCGAGTAGTCAGATACACCACATGGCTAGCCAATATAGTCCCAGTGCCAAAAAAGGATGGGAAGCTTATAGTATGCGTTGATTATAGGGATTTGAACAAAGCAAGTCCCAAAGACAACTTCCCGTTACCAAATATCCATATCCTTGTCGACAATTGTGCCAAACATGAGGTACAGTCGTTTGTGCATTGTTACGCCGGGTATCATCAAGTATTAATGGATGAGGAAGACGCAGAAAAGACAGCCTTCACTACACCATGGGGAAATTATTGTTATAGGGTCATGCCATTAGGTTTTAAAAATGTCGGGGCTACCTATATGCGGGCCATGACTGCTATTTTCCATGACATGATGCACCAAGAAATCGAGGTGTACGTTGATGATGTCATTGTTAAATCCAGAACACAGGAAGGCCATGTTCAGGACTTGAGGAAATTCTTCGAGCGGCTACGCAAATATGACTTGAAATTGAACCCTGCTAAGTGTGCATTTGGAGTTTCTTCGGGGAAACTATTGGGGTTTATAGTCAGCCGCAGGGGCATTGAGTTAGATCTAAACAAGATAAAGTCCATCCGAGATCTACCACCTCCAAGGACCAAGAAAGAGGTCATGAGCTTGTTAGGAAGGTTGAACTACATCAGTCATTTTATTGCGCAACTTACAACCACGTGTGAGCCAATATTCAAGCTTCTAAAGAAAGATGCGGCGATCAAGTGGACAGATGAATGTCAGGGAGCTTTTAACAAAATCAAGGAGTATTTGTCAAATCCACCAGTATTGGTCCCGCCTGAACCAAGAAGACCTCTTTTCCTGTATCTAACCGTTGTGGAAAGTTCTTTCGGTTGTGTCCACGGGCAACACGATGTTACCAGGAAGAAAGAACAAGCCATCTACTATCTAAGCAAGAAATTCACTAGCTATGAAGCCAAATACACTCTGCTGGAGAGAACTTGTTGCGCCCTAACTTGGGTCGCTCAAAAGCTCAGACATTATTTGCTGGCTCATACTACATATCTCATAACTAGGTTGGATCCTCTGAAATACATATTCCAAAAGCCAATGCCCACAGGAAGGTTGGCAAAATGGAAAATCCTGCTCAAGAAGTTCGACATTGTCTGTCACCCGCACAGCCATGAAAGCTCAAACCTTAGCCGATCATTTAGCTGAGAACCCGGTTGATGATGAATACCAACCCTTGAGCACTTATTTTCCGGATGAGGAAGTCAATTCAGTTGAAATAATCTTAGAAGACACTAATACCTGGAAAATGTTCTTTGACGGAGCAGTCAATGCGAAAGGTGTTGGAATTGGGGCAATCTTGATTTCGCCCACGGGACAACATTATCCAGCGACTGCCCGCCTTCGTTTCTTTTCTACAAACAATATTGCCGAATATGAAGCTTGTATAATGGGTATGGATATGGCCATTGATATGGATGTGGAAGAATTATTAATCATGGGAGATTCTGATCTAATTATCAAGCAAGTTCAGCGAGAATGGGAAACTCGATATGTTAAGCTCTTTCCATACAGAAAACATGTGGAAGATCTTAGAAAACGATTCATAGCCGTCGATTTTAGATATATTCCTCGATGCCACAATGAGTTAGCCGATGCACTGGCAACCCTAGTTGCAATGCTTCCATACCCGGGCAATGTTCGCATTGGCCCGTTGGAAATTCAAATCAAAGAAAGACATGGTTATTGTAACACGGTCGAAATAGAGTCCGAGGTCCAACTATGGTATGATGATATTAAAAGATTCTTGAAAACAAAGGAGTACCCGGAGCAGGTCACTGGGGATCAAAAGAGAACCATCAGAAGGCTCGCCAGCAGTTTCTTTTTAAGCGGAGGGGTGTTGTACAAAAGGACCCCAGATCTGAACTTGTTAAGATGCGTGGATGCCAAAGAAGCTGAGAAGATTATGAACGAAGTACATTCAAGAGTATGTGGCCCCCACATGAACGGGTACATCCTCGCAAAGAAAATTCTGCGAGCAGGGTATTACTGGATAACCATGGAAAATGATTGTTTCCTCTTCGCCCGGAAGTGTCATCAGTGTCAAATACACGGTAACTTGATTCATGCACCACCTTCAGAATTGCATCCTATGTCATCACCTTGGCCTTTCGTTGCCTGGGGAATGGATGTCATCGGGCCAATTGAACCAATGGCTTCAAATGGGGACAGATTTATTTTTGTTGCCATCGACTATTCACAAAATGGGTTAAAGCAGTCACTTTTAAAGCCGTCACCAAGAAAGTAGTGGTGGACTTCGTGCATTCAAACATTATTTCTCGTTTTGGTATCCCAAAGACTATCATTACCGACAATGCCGCGAACCTGAATAGTAACTTGATGAGGGTGTGTGAACAGTTCCAAATCACACACCGCAATTCTACCCCTTACCGGCCCAAAGCTAATGGTGTCGTGGAAGTAGCCAATAAAAATATCAAGAAAATCCTTAGAAAAATGATCCAAAGTTCTAGACAACGGCATAAGAAGTTACCGTTTGCATTATTAGGATATCGCACGACTGTGCGAACATCAGTTGGGGCCACGCCTTACCTATTGCTTTACGACACTGAAGCCGTGATCCCTGCAGAAGTAGAAATTCCTTCCCTTCGGATCATCGTCGAAGCAGAAATTGAGGATGACGAATGGATCAAAAACCGATTGGAACAATTAACTCTGATTGATGAGAAAAGGATGGCCGCAGTTTGCCACGGCCAGTTGTACCAACAAAGAATGTCCCGCGCCTACAACAATAAAGTACGCCCCAGATACTTTGAAGTGGGACAACTTGTTTTAAGACGTATCCTCCCGCACCATGAAGAAGCAAACGGAAAATTTGCCCCGAATTGGAAAGGTCCTTACATCATAAGGAAGTTTCTATCAAAAGGGGCGTTGTATTTAGGGGACATCGAAGGAAACGATCCCGAAATGGCCGTCAATGCAGACACAGTCAAAAGGTATTATGTTTGACCTTTTTATGATCGAAATGACGAAAGCTTTCATTCACGCTACCCTTAACACTACCAGTTTGTAAACCCTTTTGAGCCGGTTACTCTTTCTTTGATTACCCTCTTTGGAACCCGAAGGTTGTTATCAAAAAAAAAAAAGACAGAACAAGAAAAATCAAAACAATCAAAACAAAAGAAAAACCAAAACAAAAACAAAACTTTTTCCGGAACTGCATTCGACTTGATTCCGAAAAGATACGTAGGCAGCCTCTCCCTGGGGTTCAGTCACACCAAAATAAAAATCCATATTTCCCCAAGAGTTTAAGTTGGGGCAAGTGTTTAGATTCGGCAATGTGTCTCCTGAAAGGTTCCAAAGTTGTAATTAAACATAAATCCTTCTGTTTTGGTTCCAAAGGGCATGTCATGTTCATTGAAGTCCGCATGCACTCCAGATAAGTCCTTCTTTCCTTTCCCCGAAAGGGACACCTTTTGTTTAAATTCATTGTCCATTCGGTCATTTATTTTTATTTTGAATCCCTTTCGGTCTAACTCTGTCCCGAAACTAAGGCAAAGGAAAGATGGCAAGACTGATTTACATGGCTCTTATTTGACACGGGCTAATATGCAAAAGGCGCCCAGCCTCGTCAGGGGCATCGAGTCGATCTCGACTGGCCATGGCTGCCGATGCTTCAAACTCAAAAACCCTTGAAAGGAGAAAATCAAATTGAAGTGCCTATAAAGGCGAATGAAGTTGACAGGTTGAGTCTCACGTGGCTAACCATCTCGGCAAGGTTTGAAAAGCCGAAATATTCCAAATGACCTAAAGCTAAGTTGGAATAAAGACGGTAGAAACGAAAGGCTAATAAAGAAGAAATAAAGTTGGAAAGGTCAAGTCCCACATGACTAACCATTGCAGCAGAATTTGAGGGGCCAAAATACCCCCGATACTCTGGAAATCCAAAAGAAAAAGCAAGTGAAAGGCCTACAAAGTTAAAATAAAATGTTGGGTTCCACGTGACCGATCGCCATGGTAAAATCTGGAAAGTCAAGGTCCCCGGGTTTAGAAATAAAACCCCATCCCCAGCAAACAAGCAAGCGGTTGAGATCTTTGTCAAAGGGGTCGAGATCAAGTTGTTGAAAGTCAAGGCCGCAAAACCAACCACCGTTTCAAACTAACAAATTGTTCTTTGTTTGAAGGAAACAGGTGTAACTAAAAGCAACCTTGCAAATGCAAATGTAACCAAAGGAACGGGCGCAAGAGCTAGAAGCAACTTTGCAGCCAAAACTCGAAAAGGAATTTTTCTCCAAAATCCTTTCCCGCATTTACTCAAAATAAAATATAAAAAAAAGAAAAAAAGAAAGAAACAATGTTGAAATCAGCCCAAATCTGAAGTGGTATAGGGTCTCCAAACCCTAGCCACACGTTTTCCAGCATAGGGTATCCAACCCCTAGCTGAGGTTTTCTTTTTTGGCATAGGGTATACAACCCCTAGCTGATTTTTTCTTTTCAAACGTAGGGTATACACTCCCTAGTTGATGCCGGCATAGGGTACACAACCCCTAACGGACGATTTCTTTTCCCAGCATAGGGTATACAACCCCTAGCTGATTTTTTCTTTTCCAACGTATGGTATACACTCCCCAGTTGATGCCGGCATAGGGTATACAACCCCTAGCCGACGATTTCTTTTCCCAGCATAAGGTATACAACCCCTAGCTGATGTTTTCTATTCAAGCATAGGGTATACAACCCCTAGCTGATGTTTGCTTTTTTGGCATAGGGTATACAACCCCTAGCCGATTTTTTCTTTTCCAACGTAGGGTATACACTCTCTAGTTGATGCCTGCATAGGGTATACAACCCAACCCCTAGCCGACAATTTCTTTTCCCCGCATAGGGTATACAACCCCTAGCTGATGTTTTTTTTTCGGCATAGGGTATACAACCCCTAGCCGATGATTTCTTTTCCGACGCAGGGTATACACTCCCATAGTCGATGCCAATCAAGGGTATACATTCCCTGGTTGATTTCTTTTCCCGAAGCAGGGTATACACTCCCGTAGTCGATGCCAATCAAGGGTATACATTCCTTGGTTGATGATTTCTTTTCCCGACGTAGGGTATACACTCCCATAGTCGATGCCAATCAAGGGTATACATTCCCTGGTTGATGATTTCTTTTCCAATCAAGGGTATACATTCCCTGGTTGATGATTTCTTTTCCAATCAAGGGTATACATTCCCTGGTTGATTTCTTTTCCCGATATGGGGGCATACACTCCCTAGTCGATGCCAATTAAGGGTATACATTCCCTGATTAATGATTTCTTTTCCAATTAAGGGTATACATTCCCTGATTGGTTTCTTTTCCTGACATGGGGCTATATGCTCCCTAGTCGATGCCAACATAGGATATTCCATTCCTTAGTTCGATGCCAACCTAGGATGTCCCAGTCCTTAGTTGATGCCAACATAGGGTCCCACTCCCTAGTTGATGCCGGCATAACCCGATGATCTCTTCCCCAGGCAACAACATAGCATGTTGACCTTTCCAGACACCAGCATAACCTGGTGATCTTTCTGACAACAGCATAACCTGTTGATCACTTCTTTGACACTGGCATAACCCAGTAATCTCCTTTTCCCCAAGCAGCAGCATAACCTGTTGACCTTTCAAGGCACCGGAATAACTTGGTGATCTTCCTGACAACAGCATAACCTGTTGATCATTTCCAGACACTGGCATAACCCAGTAATCTCCTTTTCCCCAAGCAGCAGCATAACCTGTTGATCATTTCCAGACACTGGCATAACCCAGTAATCTTTTTCCAGTCACTAGCATAACCTAGTGATATATTTCTTAACAACGGCATAACCAGTTGACCCCCCCCCCAGACACCAGCACAACCCGGTGATCTTCTCTCAACGATAGCATAACCTGTTGATTTTCTTCATAGGGTCTCCAACCCCTAGTTGATTTTGCTATGGGCATAGGGTATCCACTCCCTAGTCTAGAATAACGTTGGGTACACGGTTCCCGGCTTTTTTATTGTTTTCAATAATAAAGTAGTATAGTTTTCCTTACAATAACTCAAGAAATTTTCCAAGTAAAAAACTGGGGCATAAAATTTTGTTCGTTAGCTCTTGATTATGCAGATAACATTTTTTAGGACATTGGACTCGGGACAACCAAAAGAAGAAGTTTCGATCCAAAATAACAGAACAAGAGAGAAATCCTAACTCAAAAGTATAGACACGGAGAAGATATGGACTATTCAGGACGAGATTGAAGTCATCCGTTCGGTATATCCTGCCTTGATCCGAAAAATGAAAAGAAGAAACCAACACCTGCGGCTAAACAAGCATCAAGAACTAGGTCAGAGTCGGCAGAAGATCAAGACTCAAGACCAGGTCTTAGATAGGAATCTTGTATCTAGCAACTGATAGGTTTAGTTAGTCGTTCTTTTTGTTTACTTTGGGTGTAATAAGGATATTAGCAGCAATAACAGCAGCAACCGCAGTGAGACCACAGTTACTCGGTAGTCCCAGCTACAAAAACTTCAAGAACTACACTGACCTGATTCCTTTATAGCCAAGGATATGTAGGCAACCTCTGAAGCAGGGTTCGTTCAAACCTTTCAAAAACGCTTCACAATGGAACATATGAATAAGTAAAAGTCGTTTATTGCTGCTCACTTTGTCTTTGTCCAAAAACTCTTCGTGTTTCCGAACAAAGAGGGGTAGCTGTGAGCACGTGATTTTTACCTATCGTATAATCCTACAAAAATCTCAATTAATTGATTTCGTAATATTGTTGGATTTTAATGCTATTTGCGATTTTTTTTTTACATTGCGTAGCCATGATTCGTCATTTAAATCCATAAATAGTTTAATATGGCATGATTAAGCACGTAATCTTGGTTATCGTTTAAATAAATATAATTAGGCAAATTGAGTTTAGAATTAAACACTACATTTTTTATTGGGTATTAACATAATTAGAGTTAATTAACTAGATGTAAAGTAGGTAAAATTCGGACCTGGGCTAGAACTACCCAGGCCCAATTCTTAACTCTACACGACCCAGCAACCTAGCCCAATACCCGCTTTTCAAAAAAGAAAAAGGGGGAGGGGGGAACTTCAACAGAACTGCTGAAGTTCTTAGTTCATTTGAGAAAACTTCAGTAGAAGGGCTGAAGTTATTCAGTTCAATTGCAAAAACTTCAGCACCCAATATGCTGAAGTTATTTAGTTCATGTGTGAAAACTTCAGCAGAAGTGCTGAAGTTATTTAGGTCATGTGTGAAAACTTCAACAGAAGTGCTGAAGTTATTAGTTCATGTGTGAAACTTCAGCAAAAGGTGCTGAAGTTATTAGTTCATGTGTGAAACTTCAGCAAAAAGTGCTGAAGTTATTAATTCATTTGTGAAAACTTCAGCAGAAGTGCTGAAGTTATTAATTCATTTGTGAAAACTTCAGCAGAAGTGCTGAAGTTATCAATTCATTAGTGAAAACTTCAGCAGAAGTGCTGAAGTTATTTAGTTTAATTGCAAAACATCAGCAGCAGTGCTGAAGTTATTTAGCTCAATTGAAAAAACTTCAGCACCCAATATGCTGAAGTTATTAAGTTCATTTGTAAGACTTCAGCACCCAACATGCTGAAGTTCGTTAGTTCTTTTTTAAAAGACTTCAGCACCCAATATGCTGAAGTTTGGCCTGCCCCATACCCTACCTAAACGACCCTATTTTTAGAGTGTTAATCTCAGCCGTTGATCTTTCCAGATCCAACGGCTGAGAACTATCCAATCCCTAAGTATATATATGTCCTAACCACACCCTCACCCCCTCATTTCACCAAATCATAACACCCCATACCCCTTCTCTCTCTCTCATCTCTCTCACCCCGTGCTAACTCCGCCGGCCGAAAATCGCCTTCGGCGGCGGAGCTTCTCCAAACTAGCCCAAAAGTTTACCAGGCGATCACCATTGTGTCCTCTATCACCTCCCGTTGCTAGTTTCCTCAAAAGCCCAATCGATTTGCGTCAATTTCGGATCTAAGAATCTGAAAACCCCAAAATTACTTCCCGACCAATTCAAAGACAATTAATGGCTCAGACCTTCATGGGTCGATTGCTCTTGACTAGAGAAATCGATTCATGAGGTTTTGATTCATTTTCAAACCCTACCAAAGTCCGGCCAAAGTCCAGCAGCCTTCAACTTTTCCGGCCAAGTCCTCAAACGGGTATCCCCCCTTTTTGTATGTGTTTCGTACTTTCTGATCAATGATGTCAAATAGGACAATTTGTTTAATTTCTGTAAAAAAAATCATCATGAATATGTCTAAATTCATATCTGTTTGTTGTCCTTCACTATTTGTTGTGTTAAATCGATTGAGTATGATTAATTCTATCTTGTGTATTGAATCCGCGCACTAGTTCGATTGTTTTCATTGTTTGAATCTTGGCTAGTCAGTTTAGGAACTCTTCTGGGTTTCATCTCATGCCAACCTTTCCTTTTAGGTTATTTTAGTAATGCTTCGATTCTCATGTCCTAGCTCTTTTAGGAATAATACTAAGTTAATCTGAGCCAGTGCATGGCCATGAATTAATTTAGCTCAATTTTTAGCTCAAGGCTGCCCTAATTAGTCACGACCTCCTAAAATACACTTTCTTAACTAGTCTAACTTAGGTGGTTAGTTTCTTAGACAATTGACTAAGTCTTAAAATAAATTTCTTGCTTAAGATAATTAATTTAGGTTTCATTAACTGAACAAATCATCTAACCTAAGTTTAAGGAACCAAGTCGACTAATCTTGATTAAGTCAATTAAACTAGGATTAAATTGATAATACATATTAGCCTTAATTAACTAAGGAACCTAACTAGGTTTAACTAATTAGAGTCAATAGTCAACCCCAAGCAAGTTAACCCTGGTTACCTAGTGGTAATTTCAGGGACTTCAAGGGGTATATTAGGAATCCTAGATGAAGGAATCTTTGGTGTAACAACCCAAGAACCTTCTAGAACTAGGAAATCAGATTTTTTGGGATAGAATAGTAATTGTAGGGGGTTGGAAGTTTCTGGAATAAGGGAAGCTGCCCCAAAACATAAGGGTGACAGCTGCCTATGTACTATTTCATGCTCATTAGACATGGAATATGCTAGGAATATCCCATCCCCAAGACCCTTATAAATACACCCATTTTCCACATTAGGAAGGGCTTTTTGACACTCTATTTTTACTCTCTTTTACACTGACTCAGCCACTGGAACATATCTTAAAATACAGAAAATTCAAAATAGTTGCATTCATAAAAGAAATATATAACTTCAAAGATATGTATTAGTGAAAGGATTTGATTTCATTCAAGAATCATCAAGGTTCTTGTGGTTTTCTCAGCTTTGGTTCTTGGTTGGTAGTCTGATTTCAAGGTTTTCTTGTCCAAATATTCGAGTTCTGGGTGGTTCATTCCTATTGGTTTCTGCTGGACTTTTATTTAAAAAAAGGTATGTAACAAGTTCATGCTTTAATGGAATTTTCAGTTTTGAATCATTGTTCATTATATGCTGTGATTTCTTGCTTGAATTGTTAATCTGTGTGGCTGGTATAAGTGGACTTTGAGTTTCTATCTCTGTGTTTAGACTATGAACTCTGTGTTATATAAATCTACAAGGGTGAGTTAGGTTTGGTTTTGTGTCTGCCTCGGTTTTACATGAGATAATTTGCACTAGGGTAGATGAATTTGACTTCTTAATAGTCAAATTCACCCTATAATAGTGCACAAACAGTAGTGTAGTCTGCTGAAAATTACCCCTTAAGGGGTATAAAAGTGTGTAATTAAGAAGAGCTTTAAGGAAGGGAATCCGAGTCCACAAAAATGGTCGGATTTACTTCCCAAAGTGCTAATAGTGGTCAAAGTATTTGACTAAATGCTAACAAGGATGACTGTTAAGAGTCTAAACAAAGTAACCTCATTGGATTTGAATCTGACCCTTTCTATGGTCAGATTAAGTCCATAAAAAGGCATGAACATACTTTGTTCCCCTATGGCATCATTAAGTTTGAATCTAACTTCCTTTTATGGTTAGATTTATCTTACAAAATGCCCAAAGGTTTGTCGTTAATACTGTCCAAGTATTTAAACTTTGGACTTATAATTTTTAGATTAACATTGAAAAATGCAGGTTTTAAGTCTTTGAAGAACATGTTGCTGACTCGCACAGGAGCATCAACTAGTTTTGTTTTCCCTTCTTTATTTTTCTTATTAGTAAAAATTTGTATTATTATGGTTTAGGAGTAATGAAATAGCATATCTACAATCTTTTATATACATTTTTTCTTTTCAGTTGTAGATATGGACTGAACTATATAAATTTTATGATCAGTTGTATTTTCTTAAATCTAAAACGTTTATCATTATAGCAGTTATGGGCCAGGCCTGTTAAGGTCACCCGAGCTGGGCCAGACTCGTGAGCATGGCCCAATCGAGCCGGATAGAGTCTGAATTTCAGGCTGTGGGGCCTGGAATGTTAGACCCATTAACTGTGTTAAACAATTTGTAACTAGTCTTTTCTCTTCAATTGTCAATTAGCATGAGGACTATTTCATCTACAAAATTCCCTGTAAATTTGCCCTATTTATTACCATATAAAAGAGAAATGTGTCAGCATGTTTGCTCTTAATATTTTTAGCTATTTGATTTCGAATCATGTCCAAATGACCTAATTAGGATGGCATAAAGTGATACAAATCGGGCTATACTAGGCCATAGCCCAATACATGACTTGTCTTGAGATTTTTAATTTAGATGTAGTGAATTTCGGAAGCCTTTTAGATATTGAATGCCTCGGACTTAGAAAAACAAATTAATCATCAAAGTATACGTTCGCGTAACTTCGGATAAGATCAAATAAACCTTTTTCTCCAATTGTGTATACTTTTTATGTAACACAAATAAAGACTAAAATGAATACTCGTAGAGATACTTTTAGGAACGAACTTCTTAATATTATCGGAATTGTGTACACGTTCGCGTGACGTAATTTCGGTCTCTTTTGACAACAAAACAAAATATGCGCTCGCGCACCCTATTTATCTTTNTAAACGAGTATGCGTACGCGTGACTCGTATTGAGTTAATTATTTAAAAATAATAAAAGCGGTAAAAAGATTAAAAATGCACATAGGTACAAGAGCAGTAATTAAACACTTTAGGTCAAGTTTAATCATTAAGCCATCGTGCTAGAACCACGGAATTCGGGAGTGCCTAACACCTTCTCCCGGGTTAACAGAATTCCTTACTCGGATTTCTGGTTCGCAGACAATTTAAACAGAGTCAAAATTTCCTCGGTTTTGGGAAAAGATAAACCGGTGACTTGGAACACCAAATAAACTATTCCAAGTGGCGACTCTAATAAA
>ML316307.1:0-26725 GCA_005239505.1 Nicotiana paniculata | reverse complement strand
GGGGGGGGGGGGGGAGGGGTAGTCGAAAAAAGGAGGTGTGACAATAATAATAATAATAATAATAATAATAATAATAATAATAATAATACCTAGTCTGATGAACTTTCTCCTAGGATCGAGGTCTTAGTCTGATGAATTTTTCTCCTAATATAAGAGCCCTAGTCTGATGAACTTTCTCCTAGGATAAAAATCTTAGTCTAATGAATCTTTCTCCTAAGATAAGAAAACATAGTCGGATGAATTTTCTCCTAGGATAGAAATCTTAGTCTGATGAATCTTTCTTCTAAGATAATATATTAGAAAACATAGTCTGATGAACTTTCTCCTAGGATAGAAATCTTAGTCTGATGAATCTTTCTCCTGACAAAAGAGCCCTAGTCTGATAATTTTCTCCTAGGATAAAAATCTTAGTCTGATGAATCTTTATCCTAAGATAAAAAAACCTAGTATGATGAATTTTCTCCTAGGATGAAAAAATAAAAAGAGAAAAAAAGAAGGATAAAGTCCTTAAGTTATTAATTTTTATGTTTCTTTAAGTTTAGGGGTCCCGGCTGGAAAATAGGGTCAGTTTTTAGTTTTCTTAAATCGTTAATCTTTAGTTTCCTTATGTTCAGGGGTCCCGCCTAGAAAATAGGGTCAACTTTAATTCTCTTATGCTGTTAATCTTTAGTTTTCTTTAATTTCAGGGGTTCCGCCTGGAAAATAGGGTTAGTTTTAGTTTCCTTAAGTCCTCAAGTTTCAAGTTAGTAACAGGCGCCCACCTGGAGAATGAGGGAATTTTTTTTGAGTTCAAGTCATTAGCAGGCGCCCACCTGGAGAATCAAGGAATTAATTTCATGGTTCAAGTTAGTAACAGGCACCCACCTAGAGAATGAGGGAATTTATTTCGAGTTCAAGTCAATCGCAGGCGCCCACCTGGAGAATGAGGGTATTTATTTTGAGTTCAAGTCATTGGCAGGCAGCCACCTGGAGAATGAGGGAATTTATTTCAAGTTCAAGTCATTGGCAGGCGCCCACCTGAAGAACAAGGGATTTCACTTCAAGTTTTAAGTCAGTTGTAGGCGCCCACCTAGAGAATGAGGGAATTCATTTCAAGTTAGTAACAGGCGTCCACCTGGAGAATGAGGGAATTTATTTCAAGTTCAAGTCATTGGCAGGCGCTCACCTGGAGAATGAGGAAATTATTTTGAGTTTAAGTCATTGGCAGGCGCCCACCTGGAGAATGAGGGAATTTATTTTGAGTTCAAGTCATTGGCAGACGCCCACCTGGAGAATGAGGGAATTTATTTCAACTTCAAGTCATTGGCAGGAGACCACCTGAAGAATGAGAGAATTCATTTCAAGTTCAAGTAATTGGAAGGCGCCTACCTGAAGAACGAGGGAATTCACTTCAAGTTTTAAGTCAGTTGTAGGTGCCCACCTGGAGAACGAGGGAATTCATTTCAAGCTTCAAGTCAGTTGTAGGCGTCCACCTGAAGAACGAGGGAAGTCATTTCATAATTCAATTCAAGTTAGAAGTAGCAGAAGCTCGACTCAAGAATGTGAGTCGGCAGTCCAAAATGACCAAAAGAAGAAGTCTCAATCCAAGATAAAGAAAAAAAAAAGTGAATCCAAAATGCAAAAGTAGATGAAAGATGTGAACTTCTCAATACATGGCTGAAGTCAAGAGCAGTGCATTGCCCGTTTTTATAAAAAGAAGCCATAAAAGAATGAACTAGAACCTGCAGCTAGCAACCACCAAGGTTCAAATCAAAAGTCTGCATGAAGAACCATTCAAGACTCAAGATCAAACTTTAGAAGACTTATAGATAGGAATCTTGTAACTCATAGCTGATAGGCTCGTTTAGTTCCTTTAGATTATGACATTTTGATGTAATAACAGGACCACGAACCGGAGCCTCGACGAAACCTCACTCGACTCTCGAACTCATCATTCCATCATTCTCCTTGAACTCGCGACTTGATTCCCTTATGACCTAGGATATCTAGGTTGTCCAAAACCAGGACTCGGTTGCACCCTTTCCTTTGTTTATTTTCCCTTTTGAATAAAGATTTGGTCAAAAATTAGTCACATTCCTCACTTTGTCTATGCTTGAAAACTCTTCATGTTCTCAAGCAAAGAGGGGTAGCTGTGAGCACCTAATTTTTTTACCATATTTGAATTTTTCAACAATTTTTAGTATATAAATAATTTTAAGCTTAATCTACATATTTTAACCTTTATTTCATTTTTAGTAGGTTTTATTTAAGAAAATAAGAAATAACAAAAATTATATGTTCTTGATTTCAAAATATTTAGCCAGTATTTTTATTTTATACTCTTAAAAGAAAATAAAAAATATTAATTAAAGCAAGAGCCAATGATTCATTTCCATGTGGCAAGATTCTTCCTTATCTTTTGTAACAAACTCACATGCTCTCCTAAAACACAAATGCACATAGACACTCTTTTTTCTTGGCCACCAAATAATCCCTATACCTACACATATATATCTTCCACTCACACACACAAAAATGGGGATAAGAGAAGGAACGAACTCCCTCATTCTTAAAACCTTCAGCCGCCGCTCTTGGAACCTAATAAGTAGTGATTTTAGCCTATTATTTGCTCACTTTTACTTAGGTTTTGAGCCAAAATGCGTAAAGATATTCCTGAAAACTAACTTAAAGTGATTTCTTGCAGGGTTTGTTCAAAATAAACCAAATAAACCATAATCAACTCATAAAGAAGTCAAACTTGAACAAAAACAAAATTGGTCCAAGAGGTGTAATACGCGGACCGCGATATAAAAGTGTGGTTGTGTAACTATCAACACTGAGGCGGCCATTAACTCACGGACCGCGAAATGGACATTCAGAGAAGTGGTTTTTGGGCACAGACATAGGCGCGAACCGCGTGAGAAAGAGGCGGTCGCAAAGTTACTAGCGGGGCCATGATTGGAATTTCGTGAGCCGCGTTTGCTAAGGTTGAGAGACTTCACAAGTTGTGCAAAAATGAAGAGGGCGGTCCGCGTCAAAAGTACGCGGCCACAAAAATCTCTAACGCGTAAGAAGTGGAAAATCTGTGGCACGCGAATCAAAGCTCAACCAAGTCCCACATGAGAAGAAACACGGACCGCGTTCAAAATTACGCGGACGCGTAAGCAAGAGTGCGACCGCGGTCAATTTTAGGTTAAGTTTTCCTTTTTGGCTGAGCACGTGAACGACTAGTTTTCCCTTTTTGGGCAATTTCGTACAAGATTTACCTTCAAACTTTAGATTTTGATCTTTTACTTTAATATTATGGATTATATTTCATCTTTATCTTTGATTTCTGCTGTTATTATGAGTAGCTAGACCCCATAGCTAGGGTTGTGACCCAACCCTAGTGTGGGTATTTACTGGGTCTTGAATTTTAGGGCTTTATTGCTTATGGGTTAGTGATATTTAGCCTAATTCATGCTAGAATTGTAGAATTAGTGGTTGCGAACACTGATTCATGCCTTTGTGACTTAGGCTCTTCTTGAGAAAGAGGGAATAAGTCTAGGTAAATTAGGCTAACAAGGAATTGGGGTGAACTCAAGAGATTGATAACCCCAATTAAAGGGTTAAACCTAGAGATAGTAGTAACCAACTTGAGCCAATATCACTTGTGTTGCATAAATATCCATTTGGACTTGAGAAAGACAAATTGGGAAAAATCACTCAAACTACCGAGAGTTATAGAGTGAGTACTTGTGTTTGATGGTTATATTACGACCCCAATCGAAACAAGTTTTCCCTAGATTATCAATACCTATTAGATATTCACCTAGGTGGAAGTCACTACCCTAGTCCCATTTAACACTTGAAAACTTTCACAAAAATATTGTACTTAGTTTACTCTTAGCAAATAATAGTATAGAATTAGAAGTAGAATCAATCACAATCATGTTTTAAAGTGTAATTAGGAACAACACACGCATCTAGATTTAGTTAGATACCTAAATCCAAATCTATTAACTCCCTGTGAAAATTGATCCCGACCTTGTTGGGTAAAACTGCATCGACCATCCTTACTACTCTATAGTGGTGTAGGTTTGGCACCGACCAATTTTTGGCGCCGTTGCCGGGGAGTTCGACGGTTTTAGCTATCTATCTAACTATTTGTGTGTTATGTTTTTCTTTCCTTCCGTTTTTCTAACTTTTGGGTGTCAATTTCTTTAGGTACCAAATGGCTCATAATGATGCTCTCGGACATATTCCTCTAGGGGAGGAGGTAGATGACAATGATGCATATGAGGTCAATCTAGAACCTCAAGTCCAAAGAAGAGGCCTCCCGCCTAATGACAACGTGTCAAACCCTCCCCCACCTCTTCTAAGGGAAACACACCGGGTTCTACCCAATGAAGGCTACGCAAGTGTAATTGTCCCGCCTCGAATTTGGGCAGGAAATTTTCAAATAAAAAATGTCATGCGTACTCGATTGGAGAAAATGGGTTTCTTCACCGGAGCTCCTCAACAGAACATACAAGCATCTCAAAGGTTTTGTAGACACATGCTGGGGGAGCAATCAAACGAATGTATCCGAGGACTCTCTGAGATTGATACTTTTCTCATTTTCATGGAAATCTTTGGATTGGCTCGAGAGGCTACCCAACCATTCCATCACCACTCATAGCAAAGTTTTTCTCTCCGGGCCATATGGAAACATTGAGGGATGATATCTTAGCCTTTAAACAAGAGCCAAATGAACCCTTACATGAAAACTGGGAGAGGTACCGGACCATGGTAAAGGAATGCCCCAACAATGATATGACTGAAGCAATGATCCAGCAGACATTTTATAGGGTCATTAACACAACCAACCATTGTGTGGTGAATCAGTTGGCAGGGGGTAACTTCATGAACACGCCATATTCAGAAGCATGTGAAATTATAGATGAGATGGAGGACACTTGGAAAAGTCGGGCAAATGTTCCTCAGGGTGACCCTAATGTCATCCAACTTCACAACGAACTTCATGATCACGGACAAGCCATAGAAGAGTTGACAACTACTATTAATCAGTTAGCAAAGGCTTAGCTTCAGCAAGTTTAAAGGACAAAGCAAGTAAACGCTATGGAAGGGGTGAATCTAATGGTCAACAAGAGGAGACAGCATGGTCAACAAGTGCAAAACAATCAAGATCAATATGAGCAAAGTGTTATTGGTTACAATCAAGACGATTCTTATGATGATCAAATTGAGGAGGTTTTATATGCCAATAGCTACCAAGGTCAACGGAGCAATGCTCCAAATCAACAATGGAGATCACAAGGGAACAATCAAAATTGGGAAAACCAAGGACAAGGGAACTGGAATAGTGGAAACAACAACAATCTGAACAATTGGGGGACAACAACCAAAATTGGGGTAATCAAAAAAGCAATTGGAGTGGCAACAACAATAACCATTGGGGAAGCAATGGAAACCAAGGGGGTTGGAACAACAATAATCAAGGCAACCGGGGGTCGGGCTTTCAAAGGCCCCCGATGTATCAACAACCCAACAACCCGCCTCCATATCCTTATCAAGGGCAAAGATCTTCAAACAATGAGATGGGGAGGATAGAAAGTATGTTCAAATAGATGATGTAAAGAAATGCCGACTTCGATGCCCAAATAGCTTCCCATACCACTTCAATCCGCAACTTAGAAGTACAAATGGGTCAAATATCTCAAGAATTGAATACTCTCCCTAAGGTGGCACTACCAAGTGATACGGTAGTAAACCCGAAGGGTGGGAACAATACAGGCCATGCTATGGCGGTGACCACAAGAAGCGGAAGAGGTGTTGTTTCTAGTAACTCTAATCCAAAGAAGACTGTGAGTGATGATTTTGTGTTGCAAGATGTTGATGAACCAATCATTGATAAGAAAGTGAACGATGAGAATGTGCATGATGAGTTGAGGACAGACATTGATGACACTGTGGAGGAGACTCAAAAGGATGTGAACCCGTCTAGGGAACACGTGATAGACGTACCGAAAATGGTAGTGCCAAAATTCAAGGCCCTTTGTCAAGGCCTCCTTCCCCATATACTCAAAGGCTAGCCAAGAAAAACAATGAAAATCAATTCAATAAGTTTATTGAGATGACGAAAAGCTTGTCCATGAATGTGCCCTTGGTGGAAGCTCTAGAGCAAATGCTGGGATATGCCAAGTTCATGAAGGACTTGGTAACAAAGAAGAGATCTATGAATTGTGAGACCATCAAAATGACTCCTTAAGTGAGTGTCATTGTGCACTCCATGGCTCCAAAGCTAGAATATCTTGGTGCCTTTACAATTCCATACACCCATTGGTAGTGTCAATTTCGCAAAAGCCTTGTGTGATTTGGGAGAAAGTATTAATTTGATGCCATACTCGTTGATCAAAACATTGGGTATTGGGCACCAAGAGATACTTCCATGAGATTGAAAATGGCGGATCGGACTATGAAGAGGCCGTTGGGAATTATTGATGATGTTCTAGTTCGGGTCGACTAGTTCATTCTTCACGTAGACTTTGTGATTCTCGACTGCGAAGTTGACTATGAGGTGCCGATCATATTGGGGAGACCTTTCCTAGAAACAGAGAAGGCATTGGTTGATGTGGAAGCTGGGGATTTCACCTTCCGGGTGAGCGATGAAAAAGTTGTATTCCACGTGTGCAAATTAATGAGGCATCCTAATAGCAACAAAGTATGCTTTTTGTGGATCTTGTGACAGAGGTTATTGTTTATGACACGAGTGCTATGATCAATGTGGAGGACCCTTTGGAAGTTGTGTTGTTAAATCATGAGGATGAGGATAAGGAAGGTTTGGTAGAATGTGCAAATTCTTTGCAAGGAATGTGATCCTATGCATATGGTCCCCGCAAACTTTCCTTGGATCTAGAAAACCGGAAGACTCCACCAACAAAGCCCTCAATCGAGGAGCCACCAACATTGGAGTTGAAGCCTTTGCCTTCACACCTTAGGTATGAATTCTTACGCCCTTCTTCCACATTACATGTTATTATTTCTTCTTGCTTAACTAACGTGCAGGTAGACTCCACCCTTGCGGTGCGTCAAAGAAGGAATAAGGCAATTGGATGGACTTTGACTGACATTCGGGGTGTAAGCCCCGCCTTTTTCATGCACAAAATTATACTGTAGGATGATGCAAAACCCTTCGTGGAACATCAAAGGAGGTTGAATGAGGCCATCAAAGAGGTCGTCAAGAAGGAAATTATCAAGTGGCTAGATACAGGGGTTGTGTACCCCATCTCAGATAGTTCATGGACTTCGTCGATACAATGTGTTCCGAAGAAAGGGGGTATGACAGTGATCACAAATGAGAAAATGAGTTGATCCCCACTAGGACTGTCACCGAATGAAGGGTATGCATGGATTACAGAAAGCTGAACAAAGTGACACGCAAAGACCATTTTCCATTGCCCTTTCCTGATCAAATGTTAGATAGACTTGTCGGGCGTGTGTATTATTGCTTTTTGGATGGATACTCCGGGTACAACCAGATTCTCATGGCACCAGAAGACCAAGAGAAAACCACCTTCACATGTACTTATGGCACATTTGCATTCTCACGGATGTCGTCTAGTTTGTGTAATGCACCGGCTACCTTTCAGCGGTGTATGATGGGAATATTTATGGATATGGTGGAGGACTTCCACGAAGTGTTCATGGATGATTTTAGTGTTGTGGGGGACTCCTTTGAAGAATGCTTGGATAATGTTGACAAAGTGTTGGCCCGATGTGAAGAGACCAACTTAGTACTAAATTGGGAAAAGTGCTACTTTATGGTCGAGGAGGGCATTTTCCTCGGCCATAAGATCTCAAAGAACGGTATTGAAGTGGACAAAGTGAAAACTGAAGTGATTTCAAAACACCCTCCTCCTATTTCCTTCAAGGGAGTTAAGATCTTTCTTGGTCACGCGGGGTTCTACCGAAGGTTCATCAAGAATTTCTCAAAAGTGGTGAACCCCTTGTGGAAGTTGTTGGAAAAGGATGCAAATTTTGTGTTCAATGATGATTGCATGAAAGATTTTGAGCTTCTCAAGTATAGATTGACAACCACTCCCATCATTACCGCACCCAATTGGATCTTACCATTTGACCTCATGTGCGATGCTAGCGACGTTGTGGTAGGAGCGGTTTTGGGGCAAATGATCAACAAGATATTTCATCCGGTCTATTACGCAAGAAAAATGATGAATGAGGCCCAAGTCAATTATACGGTGACCGAGAAAGAGTTATTAGCCATTGTCCTCGCCATGGAAAAGTTCAGGCCATATCTCATGGGTGCCAAAGTGATTGTGCACACCGATCACGCGGCACTTCGTTACTTGATGACCACAAAGGACTCTAAGACTAGGTTAATGAGATGGGTTCTTCTGCTTCAAGAGTTTGACCTTGAAACCACTGATCAAAAAGGGAGTGAGAATCAAGTGGCGGACCACTTGTTTCGCTTGGAAGAGGAGGGGAGGCCCTATGATGGGCCTCGAAATTAATGATTCATTTCCGGATGAACAACTCTTCTCTGTGTCTTTAAATAATATGCCTTGGTTCGCCGATGTGGATAACTTTCTTGTGACCGACATTGGCCCGAGTGAGATCTCTTCTAACCAAAGGAAGAAGCTCAAACGGGAAAACTTTGATTATTATTGGGACGAGCCATATCTTTTCAAGATTTGCAATGATGGTGTGACCCAAAGATGTCTTCCAGAAGAGGAGCAAATGAGTATTCTTTATGCTTGTCATTCCTCGCCCTACGGTGGTCATCATGGTGGGTCGAGAATTGCTACAAAGGTTCTTAGCTGTGGATTTTATTGGCCTACCATGTATAAAGATGATAGCGAGCTTGTTAGGAGGTGTAATGAGTGCCAAAGAGCTGGTGGAATTTCCAAGAAGGATGAAATTCCTCTCACCGATTCTTGAGATTGATATTTTTGACGTGTGGGGCATCGACTTTATAGGGACATTTGTGAGTTCATATGGGAAAACTTATATTCTACTTGCCATTGATTATATTTCCAAGTGGGTAGAAGCTGTCGCTTTGCCCAACAATGATGCACGGAGTATGGTGGCGTTCTTAAATAAAAATATCTTCACAAGGTTTGGCACCCCAAGGGCGATCATCAGTGATGGGGGTTCTCATATTTGCAACAAGGACTTCGATACTTTACTTTCCAAGTATAGTGTCAATCATAAGGTGTCAACCCCTTATCACCCCCAGGCTAGTGGACAAGTTGAGGTCTCCAACAGGGAGATAAGGAGCATATTATCCAAGACTGCCAATACAAATCAGACTGATTGGTCAAGGAAACTTGACGATGCTTTATGGCTTATAGAATTGCGTACAAGACTACAATTGGTATGTCTCCGTACCGGTTGGTATTTGGGAAAGCATTCCATCTTCTGGTTGAATTAGAGCACAAGGCCATGTAGGCATTGAAGAAGTTAAACCTTGAATGGGATGTAGTTGCAAATCTTCGGGTAGAGAAACTAAATGAACTTGATGAGTTCCGGTTCCATGCTTATTCCATCTCGTCCTTGCATAAGGACAAGATGAAGTACTTACATGAAAAATATGTCTGGAGAAAAGAATTCAAGGAGGGTGACTTGGTTCTTCTATTCAACTCTCGGTTACTATTTCCGGGATAGCTCAAGTCAAAATGGAGTGGCCCTTTTGAAGTGGTGCATGTAACTCTGTTTGGTACTCTTGATTTGAAAAACAAAAATAGTGAAATCTTCAGAGTTAATGGGCACCGAGTAAAGCACTACCTTGGAAGTTTGATGAAAGCCACGTGGTGGCCTTGATCAATTTCAAATGATGATGGTAACATGCGTTGTGCCGCGACGTTAAATCGGGCGCTTCTTGGGAGGCAACCCATGTGTTTTTCTCTCTTTTGATTTTCTTCTTAGATTAGGCATTATTTTGGACTAACTGGTTGTGGAGTTTGTGTAGGAATTGGTTATGCAGTGCAGGACTTTGACAGGGAAAAATTTGACCAAGTATGGGAAGTTCGTGGACTGCACCCAAAATTTTGCGGTCTGCATGAGCATTTCGGGGTTGCTCCTTTTTGTCCGTCGACGCGCAACTGAAATGATCAAAATATCAACTCTCTAAAGTTGAGTTTGCGACTGCATTCATAATTTGGTGGACCGCGGTGACTTTCGCGGTCGCGGTCGCGGTCCTGCCCGTTTTTCTGCAGACTGTGCCCAGGTGATTGTGAGCAGCCCTTCATAAGGTAACAAGCACGGACCGCGATAAGATTTCGCGGTCGCACGATAATATTTTGCGGCCGCGTGCAGGTAAATCGGTGGTATCCACTGAGGCTAGTATAAATAGAAGGTCCTTAAGCCATTTACACATTTCGAACCCTAAAGTTTCACCGCACAAAGTATTGTTCATCTTCATCTTCTCTGGCTCTCAATCTCATCTCATTCTAACCAAGAGTTCATTTCCCACTAAAATTTCACAACTGGTATGCTCAAATCCTTGAATTGATTTTATCTTTTTCTTTTCTTTTCTTTTTGTTTAAATATTTATTTTTAGTTAGGGTTAAATACATGCCATAATCTCAAAATTCTTGCTTAATTGATGCCTAAATACATATAGGTAGTGTTTACATGCCTAATGGGGGATAGGGTTAATAACTTTGCATGTTAATTGAGATGATTTTTGCACTTAGTGAAAACTCTAGGATTATAATACTCGTCAGTACCAGTTGCATTCGAAGTTTGCGGTCATAGTCAGTTTTCTGCGGTACGCATTAGGGTATGCTGCCGCATTTAGTTTTTCACGGTCCGCGAAACCCTAGCCTTTAACTAACTGAGTATTGATGTTGTTCATGGATACGGTGAATTTTTGTGGTCCGCGGTTGGTTTTTCGTGGTCGTGTTCATGTTTTTGCGGTCCGCACTCTTGAACTTCAGAGAGTGTAATAATTGCTTCCGCGTCCGTGTTCATTTTTCCACAGACCGCATTTGGTCTTTCGCGTCCGAGTTCATTATTTCGCGGTCCGTGTTCGACCATGATCAGAGAGTTGGTATTCTGAACCCAACCTCTTCGCAACCGCGTTCATTTTTATGTGGTCCGCGATGGGCCTTCCGCGACCGTGTTCAGTTTTTCACGGTTCGTGGTGCCCTGTTTTGAGAAGCACTGTGTTCATTTCTTCTGTATTGTCTTAAGTCATAAATGAACCCCATGTCTAATGATCTTTCACTATCTGTGTGTTGCATAGAATGGTGCAATCTTGTGGTGGTCCTGACAAATCAAAAGGGAGGGAAGAATCCTCTCGAGGCCGGGGTAGAGGGAAGCATGATTTACCCTTAGCAGCTATAAAGAATCATAGACAAAAAGCACCCTCCTGTCGAATCATCAGACACCAGTGAATATCTCCCATCCCGGGAGGTTTCGGAGGGGGAATATGCACAACAACAAGAGATCCAATCAACACCCCACTGCCTAATCAATGAAGCTACCTCATCTTCTGAGTCGTCTGATGGCTTAAAGGAACGTAGTGAGGCATCGGAGCCATCTTCACCACCTGCTGCAACTCCGGCCTCAACAGTTGCTCCTATCAATGTAGATGAAGAAGAGGTCCCGGGAGATGAGGTGATACCTATGTGGGGGGTTGACCAGGTCAAGGAAGCCCGCGGTAGGGGAAAATAGGTTCGTGAGTGAGAAGGCTTACCAAAAATTTCGGGAATAGTGGCCACAAAGGTCACTCACCATTAAGAGACAATTCATAGAAAAAGACATTCTCACTCATAATCCGAACGTGAAGAGACAATTTGAGGAAAGAAAAGGGTGGAAGTACTTCACTAGCTAGTCGTCGGATGCAAATGAGTACCTAGTCAAGGAGTTCTACGCTAATGTTTCCCACATCAAAAAGGGCACCACTGTGACTAAGGTACAAAATCGGAAGATCCGGTTTGATGGAAACACATTGAACACATATGCCGGATTTGAAGATGTGGACGCTGCTCAATTTAGAGAAGATGGAATTAGATGAAGCAGTCCGTCCATGGCCAGCAGAGGTGATAGCCCTCTTAGGGACAACACCCGCCTGGCTTACACCTCGAGTCCTAATCGCCAGAAACACCCTTCAATTTGAAGCAAAAGGGTGGTGCACCTCTGTATGCAGCAGGCTTGATCCGTCTGTCACGCCCCAAAATCGAGGGACGAGACCGGTGCCTAACCGAATGAACCCGGTCAAGCAAACCTGATTTACCTTTCCTATCCCACACGTTACCCCGTGATTTCAATATACATTATTCATGTGAAATAGCCATTTATAACTTAAGCATAAACTTACAAATTGAATTCATTTCTACTTTTTATCGTTATCAACATATGATACCAAATACTTACAAAATACATACGACATTTACCAACGTGGATCACGATTCTGAACCGTACCATTACTTACCCAAAATACATATGTACACTACCCACATTGTGTCTACGGAGCCTCTACGAGTACTAGAAACATAACATTACATGCCGGCAACAACGCCCCAATTATACCTTATAATACACAATAAACTCAAAAGAAGGTGGCATGAACCACACATGGCCCCGAGAGGAAGTGGGGATAACCAATGCAGCTAATGGAATGGAGAGGAGGCACTACTGTCGGTGGGATGAATTACCTACTATGGAACCACCTACAATCATCATAAGAATGTAGCGCCCCCGGCAAAAAGGACGTCAGTACATTTGAATTGTACTGGTATGTATGAACAAACTTTACTCTAAGTAAGATCAACAATGCACAGATAAGAGACAGTAATAGAATTAGCAAGCATTGCACAGAAAAATAAACAATCAAAATCACCCATACGATATCAAGTCACAACAGATCATTACCCAAAACACGAGTCAAAATAAGACATTTCCACAATCAGTGTGGTACGATTGAATCAACGACAATTCTTGTTTATCATGTCATTTCACAGCTCTTAGCACTTAATCATAACACATACTTGAGTTCTCTACCAATCTTTCATACCGGCACATTAGGGTACTTAACCAACCTTACATTTGGCAAAACATTCACAAGTAAATCACCTTTCCACAATTTCAAATAGCAATTACATGAATTTCAGCTATACAGTCAGAGAGTAGGGCATCATGCCTCAACATATTTAGAACACCCAATTTGCACATACTCAGTCAATTAACACGGAACAAATCAAACAATACACAACCAAAAGACGGTACTAGAACCAATCAATCAATGCACGTGGAAAAAAGAAAGCAACCACAATAAAACAAGTTTCACAATCTCTCTTTTTTCCTTTTCAACATAATCATATTCAAGAACTCACAGCTTTTCATTTCAGTAGTGATATCGATCACATTTCCTCCTTATTACCTCGGCCACCCTTATTACATCCACCACTCTTATTACCTCACGCCTCATGAAGCTTATTGCTTTGTGTTGCGGCGCGCAACCCGATCCCTCCTGACAATCATATTTCATAACAACAACCACAAACAATTACATCACAAGAATTATCCTTTCAAGGAATACAATTTCATATCAACAACTCATTTATTTGGACCTAAGGCCCCATAACATCTATCAAGTAGAAATTCCATGAACACGGTACTGCCACATTCGCTCAATTCAGTTACATTGTTTCACAATACTCTTTTCATTACTTTCCCAGTATGGCTTTCAACTATTTTACACATTCCCACATTTGAGCACATTATCAATCTTTCGTTCATTGACCATCAAGCACCTTTTACAACTTCATACAGCACAGTAGCATGACAATCAACCAGGAAGAATCAATGTATAAAGTCTACAATGTAATTAATAGCAACATCAACCAAAAATTCAATCACAAAGATTCTCATCATCAAGGATATTCATTCATAACAACCAAGTAACCATATGAAATCAAGGCCACATAAATCTTTATCAAACAGTGATTCATATATGGTATGCCATCAACATCTAGCTCAATTAGTTTATCCACGTTTCCTTTCCATTATTTACTACACAAAACTTAGCACTTAGATACATTCAACAATTGGATTCATTATCTTTCTTTCATTTGGTAGTACATCCATGCATACTGATGTATTCAACAATTAACGAGCTTTGCACATGATAGAGTAAGCACAAAGAATCACCCTTTTCACAATCTCATATAGCATGGTGGCATGGCACTCAACTAGGACAATCAGAGAATAAAATCTTACGCCTCAACACATTAGAACCATCAACTCACATATGCTCAAGAAAGAAACTCATACCAAATGCTCGGACACCAACAAGGTGACTCTACAAAGATTAAAGGTAGCCATACATACCTCAAAGAGCTTTTCCTTAGATTTATACAATAAACCAACACCTCTAGCCATAAAAATCTATAAGGAGATAGCGGAAATTGATTAATAATTAGGAAGATTACCTATGGTATAACTCTCTTATGAATTTCATCAAACACCTAGCATGTGAAGTAGACTACGAGGTTTAGAAATGGCAATCTCTTCTTCCTTCACCCAATTTTTAGCATGAACTACCCAAATTAGTTCTTTGATAACACATACTACAACTTAGTCCCACATGCATGGCCTATTTCTAACCCCCCACAACATATTTGAACCCTTAACCTCTTGAATGAAATTTTGGAAGTACGACTTACCCGGATGGAGGACAATCTAAGGTTATCTTCCTTGATTCTTGAAGGCTTGAGAAAGATTTTGGTGATTATGAAGTTGGGCCCCTTCTTTCTCTCTCTATATTCTCTCATCTCTCTCTAAAATCAGTAGAAAATGACCCCAAATGAAGCCCCTAAACCTATTTATGAAAATGGGGTCGGGTTACAAAAATAGGAAAAATAAACCTCCGGAACAGGGTCTGTGATCGCATAATGTATCGCAAAACAAACATGCGGTTGCAGAGTGGATCACAAAATAGCTGTCCAAAACTGGGCAACATTGGCCCAGTCTGCGACCTGATCTGCGATCGCAGAGTCAACATGCGACATGAAATGCGATCGCAGATTTTACACAGGATCACATTTTTCAGCCTTCGGTAATTTGACCATAACTTTGTGTAGAAATGTCCAAATGACGAACGGTTTGAAGTGTTGGAAACTAGACTCAAAGACCTTTTATTGGATAGGTTAATTATCATATAATACCTTATATATAATTATATATGCGCGTTCAAAGTGTGGACTAGTGCAAGTACCTTTGGAATTTTAGCTTATTATGAAATTTTCCCACTTGGCTTGGACTTAGGCTCTCCTCGGACCCCACCTCACTTATTATATGACTCATATACTTATTCACCACATCCCATTCATTTACATCATATTTAAAGCACATAAAATATTATAATTAGTCTATCTGGCGCCCCGAATCCTATATTGCTTAGCAAAATTTTCCGGGGTCTTACATTCTCCCCCGCTTAGGATCATTCGTCCTCGAATGAGAGGTAGATCCTAACCCAAAAACCTAACATAACATATCTCTTTTCTATCCCACCTCAAGTCACTAAATTTTGACTAACTCCCAAAGTTTTCCGAAATTTTGGCAGCATCTCTTTTGTAACTAGGCCTATCCACCTGTCAGAGAATCACCCAAAACCATACTAAAACACATCAATAACTTGACAAAGCATCACAATGTATATACCCATAACACTAATTCTCAGCATCACAAGAACTACATTATCATAATGACACCTGAACAGGGACTGCATATTTTCAGATCATAACACCTATAAGGCACTTTTCAAGTCAAAACTAATTGATATACAACCAAGCGAAAAAATTTTCCTCCCACGACACTTTCGGCCTTCAAGGTGTCCTCATAGGCTTACAAGCTTTGCCATAACACACTCACGGAAGCAATCCCAATCCCTAAACTTACCTAACAAGGATGACAGCTAGACACCTCGCATGAGTTAACTATCCATTAACTTTACCTTTAATGATTTTTACTGTACAATTTACACTCCACCGGACATTAGGATTCATGGTAACAACAAGCACCCACAATTTCATCCCATGGAATCATACCATCAAGAATATCATTTCATACTAACCAAACAGTCATGTGTTCATAATAGTCCCTACCAGCCATTAATGTAATCACAAAGGTGTTCATCAACAGGAATATAATTTCATTTCAATCAACAATCCATATGAAGTCAAGCCACAATGATTCTTGCCAATAATGCATCATATAGATATTACCATGATCATATAGTTCAATCAAATCAATTCACACCCTTCTTTTATCACTACCTTCTTAGACATAAACATATGAAAATACAAACTACACGAGGAACAGTTACGGGGAACATCATTCTCCTAGAAACCGAGTGAGTAGAAAGCCACATAATCTCATCAAATCCGACTGATTTAAGACTTTTGAAAAGGGGACACACTTTGGTTTGAAATCATGGAAATTTAAGCTTGAGCTTTTAAGGAAAATCATTACTTTTGGAACCCATGAGACAAGCACTCGTAGCCCTAGAAAATCATCAACAATGGCGAGAAAGTGCTTACAATCATTACGAGCTAGTGTAGAATAGTGACCATATGAATAACTACGAAAGGGTGAGAAGTCTTGATGCACTTATTAGAGAAGAGTAACCTAAGTTACCTAGTCACATGAACAAGAAGGGCAGGTAGATAATCGGTTAGGAGAAGATCTCACAAGGAGTGCGAGCAACACCTTTTTATCATAACAAAAGGAACATATTCCGACCCTCGATGCCATAAGGCATAAAAGTTAGATTCACAAGGAGAGCTTATAGAAGGAATTGCAAGGACCTTTACGTTTTTGAAAGAAGATCTCCGCATATAGTCACATTATTCATAGCTCCAGAATTTTAAAATCCAATTATGTTTAGCAACTCTATTTCACAATGAAGCACTGCAACACACTTCTACACAACTAGTTATTACCAACAAAATTGGGAGACGCTATAAGTCTTGGCCGAGAGAAAGGCTTGACATATGAATGTGTTACTAGGGGTATTTGTTACATCTATCCCATTTTCTGGATTCAGCGGAATTGGTACAGAATTTGGGTGGATTACTATTAATAAAGAAATTTTAATTCTAGATACTAGGGACACAATTATGCTCTTTCTTCACTCCTCAAAATTGGAACCGAGAAATGGGTCATCAACTAGGGGAAAGTCGGGTATGTGAGATGGACTATCAAAAAGGGAACTTGAGGTTTTAGGAGTAAACTCAATAGCTTCACGGCTAGGGGGGACCACTACAAACATCAAAATCAGTTGGATTCGTAGCAACATGGAGAAATTAATATAAAACGACACTTAAACAAGTATTATGCAATCCATAGGAGGAGTGAAAAATGTTCGTCTTCCTTATAACCATAAGAAGAACAACCTTCAAGAATAAGATGAGCAACAAGAATAAGTATCACAATCCAGCTACATGGAGGCTCGACGGATCCTAGCTTCGATGGAGATTTAATAATGTTTAATAGTAATTGAGCAGACCAATTTCAGAAAATAACTTGTCGGAGAAGAGGGAAAATTCTCGCCAAGCAAATAAAAAATTTAGCCGATTCCGACCACTAGGCCAAAATGGAAGCCCCAACAAAGATAGAGCGAGGGCACTACCATACTAGAGGTGATGATGAAAAAAATCAAGATCTTTACCCATATCAATATTCAGATCGAAATAGAAACCCAAAGAAAAGGGTCAAGAAAAGATATCTTTTTATTTTGTGCGAAAATACGATAATGGTTCATCCCTTCATTCCATGAGAAATTCTTCGGGTGTAGTCCCTTGTTAGAGTTTAGAAAGGAATGTTGTAATTCTATAGCTACAACTAAATTCAAGGACATGATTATAGAGCTCGATGTCATAAGAGATTGCATATAAGAAAATTTGCGGTATAGTGAATTTCAAGAAATATTGGATCTCATTCAAAGAGTAGGTGCATGCAATGGTTTGTGACTCAACATTTATTAATACCATGCCTATGAAAGTTCTTCAATATGGATGTACATATACAACAAGAGTACGTTGGTACCATACCGTTATACTATAGGGTTAGGTGGTGCCGGGACATCAATAGGGACAAGGGCACTCCCCTCTTAGCGATAGGGTCTACCAACCCCTCCACAACTCAATATGTTCTCCTAACAAGCCCTTGGGCAATCCCTTTGTAGTCAATGGTGGGATCAATCCCTCCTCATGGCTTAAAACACGTGGATTATGGTATCATGATTATTCATTTTGAGAGTAAAGCTTGGAGAGAAATCTAACTCCCTAACTTGAGTTCTATCGCATGATTGTAGTATCAAAGAAGGGTGAAGTTCCTAAATGTCCATGTATCCCCCTATTTATAGATGTGGTTGACAACATACCGATAAGAAGGGCTCTACTAGACACGGCTCTGAGACATCCTAGGACACTTTTAACACCTTAGGCTCTGATACCAAGTTTGCCACGCCCCAAAATCGAGGGACGAGACCGGCGCCTAACCGAATGAACCCGGTCAAGAGAACCTGATTTGCCTTTCCTATCCCACATGTTACCCCGTGATTTCATTATACATTATTCATGTGAAATAGCCATTTATAACTTAAGCATAAACTTACAACTTGAACTCATTTCTACTTTTTATCGTTACCAACATATGATACCAAATACTTACAAAATACATACGACATTTACCAACGTGGATCACGATTATGAACCGTACCATTACTTACCCAAAATACATATGTCCACTACCCACATTGTGTCTACGGAGCCTCTACAAGTACTAGAAACATAACATTACATGCCGGCAACAAGGCCCCAGCTATACCTTACAATACACAATAAACTCAAAAGAAGGTGGCATGAACCACACAGGCCCCGAGAGGAAGCGGGGCTCACCAATGCAGTTGACGGAATGGAGAGGAGTCACTACTGTTGGTGGGCTAAATTACTACTATGGAACAACCTACAATCATCATAAGAATGTAGCGCCCCCGGCAAAAGGGACGTCAATACATTTGAATTGTACTGGTATGTATGACAAACTTTACTCTAAGTAAGATCAACAATGCACAGATAAGAGACAGTAATAGAATCAGCAAGCATTGATCAGAAACAGAAACAATCAAAATCACCCATACGATATCAAGTCACAAAAGACCATTGCCCAAAATACGAGTCAAAATAAGACATTTCCACAATCAGTGTGGTACGATTGAATCAACCACAATTCCTGTTTATCATGTCATTTCACAGCTCTTAGCACTTAATCATATTCACAAACTTGAGTTCGCTACCAATCTTTCATACCGGCACATTAGGGTATTTAACCAACCTTACATTTGGCAAAACATTCACAAGTAAATCACCTTTCCACAATTTCGAATAGCAAGTACATGAATTTCAGCTATACAGTCAGAGAGTAGGGCATCATGCCTCAACATATTTAGAACACCCAATTTGCACATACTCAGACAATTAACGCGGAACAAATCAAACAATACACAACCAAAAGACAGTACTAGAACCAATCAATCAATGCACGTGGAAAAAAAGAATCAAACCACAATCAAACAAGTTTCACAATCTCTCCTTTTTCCCTTTCAACATCATCATATTCAAGAACTCACAGCTTTTCATTTCAGTAGTGATATCGATCACATTTCCTCCTTATTAACTCGGCCACCCTTATTACCTCGGCCACCCTTATTACCTCCACCACCCTTATTACCTCACTCCTCATGAAGTTTATTGCTTTATGTTGCGGCGCGCAACCCGATCCCTCCTGACAATCATATTTCATAACAGCAACCACAAACAATTACATCACAAGAATTATCCTTTCAAGGAATACAATTTCATATCAATGACTCATTTATTTGGACCCAAGGCCCCATAACATCTATCAAGTAGAAATTCCATGAACACAGTACTGCCACGTTCGCTCAATTCGGTAACATTGTTTCACAATACTCTTTTCATTACTTTCCCCGTATGGCTTTCAACTATTTTACACATTCCCACATTTGAGCACATTATCAATCTTTCGTACATTGCCCATCAAACACCTTTTACAACTTCATACAGCACAGTAGCATGACAATCAACCAGAAAGAATCAAAGTATAAAGTCTACAATGTAATTAATAGCAACATCAACCAAAAATTCAATCACAAAGATTCTCATCATCAAGGATATTCATTCATAACAACCAAGTAACCATATGAAATCAAAGCCACATAAATCTTTATCAAACAGTGAGTCATATATGGTATGCCATCAACATCTAGCTCAATTAGTTTATCCATGTTTCCTTTCAATTATTTACTACACAACATTTAGCACTTAGATACATTCAACAATTGGATTCATTATCTTTCTTCCATTTGGTAGTACATCCATGCATACCGATGTATTCAACAGTTAACGAGCTTTGCACATGATAGAGTAAGCACAAAGAATCACCCTTTTCACAATCTCATATAGCATGGTGGCATGGAACTCAACTAGGAAAATCAGAGAATAAAATCTTACGCCTCAACACATTAGAACCATCAATTCACATATGCTCAAGAAAGAAACTCATACCAAATGCTCGGACACCAACAAGGTGACTCTACAAAGATTAAAGTTAGTCATACATACCTCAAAGAGATTTTCCTTAGGTTAATACAATACACCAACACCTCTAGCCACAATCTATAAGGAGATAGCGGAAATCGATTAATAATTAGGAAGATTACCCATGGTATAACTCTCTTATGAATTTCATCAAACACCTAGCATGTGAAGTAGACTACAAGGTTTAGAAATGGCAATCTCTTCTTCCTTCACCCAATTTTTAGCATGACCTACCCAAATTAGTTCTTCGATAACACATACTACAACTTAATCCCATATGCATGGCCTATTTCTAACCCCCACCACATATTTGAACCCTTAACCGCTTGAATGAAATTTTAGAAGTAGGACTTACCTGGATGAAGGACAATCTAAGGTTATCTTCCTTGATTCTTGAAGGCTTGAGCAAAATTTGGGCGATTATGAAGGTTGGACCCCTTATTTATCTCTATATATTCTCTCATCTCTCTCTAAAATCAGTAGAAAATGACCTCAAATGAAGCCCCTAAACCTATTTATGAAAATGGGGTCGGGTTATAAAAATAGGAAAAATAAACCTCCATAACAGGTTCTGCGATCGCATAATGGATCGCAAAACAAACATGCGGGTCGCAGAGTGGATCGCAAAATATCTGCCCAAAATTGGGCAACACTGGCCCAATCTGCGACTTGATCTGCGATTGCAGAGTCAACATGCGACATGAAATGCGATCGCAGATTTGACACAGGATTGCATTTTTCCAGCCTTCGGTAATTTGACCATAACTTTGTGTAGAAATGTCCAAATGACGAACGGTTTGAAGTTTTGGAAACTAGACTCAAAGTACTTTCATTTGATAGGTTAATTATCACATAATACCTTATATATAATTAGATATACTTGTTCAAAGTGTGAACTAGTGCAAGTACCTTTTGAATTTTAGCTTATTATGACAGTTTCCCACTTGGCTTGGACTTAGGCCTCTCCTTGAACCATACCTTACTTATTATATGACTCATACACTTATTAAACACATCCCATTAATTTACATCATATTTAAAGAACATAAAATATTTTAATTAGTCTACCTGGCACCCCGAATCCTATATTGCTTAGCAAAAGTTTCCGGGGTCTTACACCGTCCCAGTATGACAGTGACATCCCACTCTCCTGGGAAATCCTCATAACTTCCATCATGGCGGGGTACCCAATAAATGTGGGGAACTTTATGGCCCAAAACATATCCAAAGCAACTGGAAAGGAAGAAAGGTTCTACCCCTACCCCAACTTCATCATTATGTGTCTAGAGGACCAAGGGGTAGAGGGGAGGCACTATGAAATGAAGGTGAAGCCGAAGAGGCCCTTCTCATGGAACAGCCTTCAAGGAGCAGACAACTCGAAATCCAAAGGAAAAGCCATTATTCCCACTGGCCAGTCTGAAGAGCCAATGGTAGAGGCCATTGGGTCAGAACCTTCCACAGTAGAGGGTTCGTCATCTTACATGCCTCCTCCTTCATCCGGTCCATCCATACCACCCCATTATCTGTGCCCTCTTCTTCCACATACCCGTAAACTGCATTGTGGGTTACTTGGACATTATCCAGCATCAACAAATGGATGCATGCAGCTTCATCAAAGCTGTCTGTCTTATCTAGTGCAGTCGCAGCATAGGCAGCCCCAGTATAGCTTCAGTTACCTTCATCAGTGGAGGATTCATTGAAGCAGCTCTTGGACAATCAAAAGAAGATTTTGGGGAATTTGGATACTCATGGAAAGGCGATAAAGGAGCTGGGAAAGCAGGTCAAGAAGATGAGAAAGATTCAGGCCTCAAAGGAGTCAGTGGAGAAGCTGAAGAAGGAGGCAGAGAAGTTCACTTCTGCAGGAGATATCCCACTAGACTTGCTTGTGGAGGAGACTGCTCCAAGCAGCCCAGGCAGCAAAGGCATCAGAGCAGGAGGCAGACAGAGATCCAGTGAGAGGGTTTGTTGTTCCCCATTTCGAGTATTTGGAGATCCAGTTAGAGGACTCCACTAGTGTGCCTGACCCCATGCAGACAGAGACCACATAAGGAGTTTTCTTTACTCTCTATCCCTCACTGGTCTTATTTTTCTATTAGCATTGAGGACAATGTTTTTTTTTTCTTTGGGGGTGGTCTATTTCGATTTGATGACATTGACATGTAATAACTATGATATTATTTCTCTTTATTTTTATTTATCGTTATTTTTCACTTTCGTTATTTTTCACTTTTGGTATGTATATAAATTTACTATTCCATGTATATATTCATTTTCATTTTGTATATATTCGTTTCACTCCATTATTGTACATATTCATTTTACTTCCTGTAGTTTACTTCATAACTTCTTTTGTAATTTTCCTTAATAGCTTAACTTCTTATTTCCTTTAGTAGCTTATTTTTACATTTTTGTGTGATCAGTAAGCCTTTGTTTTTCTTAATGCCACGGTTTTCTCCAAAGGTGGATATTGTGTGATCCGGGTGGCTCTTCCCAACGATGGATGGCGTGACAACCTTCTTAAGGGACTGAGTCTGTTTTCTTTCTGTTTTGATATATAGTAGTAATGAATAAAAGTGTCTCAAGTAGGCTTCACTTGGTACTAACACATTTACCTTTGACCTATGGTTAGAGACAACTTGATTGATAAAGAATAGCTCTAGTTGTGACCTTTAGACTCCTGAGTTGACTAAAACAATCATCGAGTGGTTTCTTTGAGCCATTTGTGATCTTCAATCTTAGCTAGGATAGTTGTGGTCCCTCGACTCTATTCTCTTTAACAATCCAGTAGCGTGAGAGGTGAGGTATTGAATTGCAAGTCCAAGTCTTGTTCCAATAAGTCTAGAACTTGCCCTGACTGTTTGTCTAGGCGAAATCCTAAGTGTAGCTCGACTTGAGAAGTGATTGTAGGCTCTCCTTGGTCCCATTTGAACTTTGAAAGCTTCTGTATCCTACCAATATGATATCCCTAGTCAACCCCTTTGAGCCTAAGCCTTTTTCATTCAATAGACACATTACAAGACTTTATCGGTTTTATAATGACCCTCTCTTGACACCCAATCTTTCCTTAGCGTTCATGATGAACAATTGGAAAAAAACATAAGTTTAGGGGAGAGACAAACAATTTGAAAGTGATAAAAGGTTCAAAGAAGAAGAAGAATTGATAAAAAGGAAAGGTAAAGAAAGGATGAAAAGCGAAGGATAAAAATGTCAAAAAGAAAGTAAAGGTTGAAGGGATTCAAAGAACGCAATGTTGAAAGGCATGGAATGATGAGAAAAGAAAAAAAACGATTGTCATAGATAAGAAGGAGTGACAGTGTGTCTCTCTAGTTCCCCTAAGGAAGAAGAAAATGATTCAAAGAGACAAGAAAGTATGAGCCGAAATGAGAAAATGGAGTGTTTAAGGAAAGATGAAACCGTCATAGTTCATTATTTCCTACCTTGATCCAAAAGCCTTCATTACATCCCCACTAAAGCCCTATATGATGTCAAGTTGAGTGAGCTTACATTAGTGATGATTTACATAAGGGGCAAGCTTATGGTACTTAGAGCCAGACTTGTGACATTCTTTTGAGAGTGATGAGTGCACTTCTTCACAATCCTTGATTTGAGTATTACATTCTAAAAAGTGAGATTTTCTCATAGAGAGTAGTGGAAGAGGAGTCTGGGATCCACAATGACCTGCGTGAGAGAGCGAGCTTCCTTGATGAATTGAGTCAACTCTTGATACTTTAGTGTCACATTAGAACTATGGAACTCAAAAAGTCATAGCATGATGTTGTTGATAATGCATTTGTGTTGAGGATAATTGTTAGTCCGAATTGATGCTTGATGAAGTCACCTTAGGACAACTGAAATATCCTTTTTTTTCTTGTGGATGTGGGAATTACCTTATTTGCTTGAGAACAAGCAAAAGCTTAAGTTTGAGGGAGTTGATAAGTAGGGATTTTATCCTATTATTTGCTCTCTTCTACTTAGTTTTTAGACAGTGACATAAAAGTGCGGCCACGTAACTATCAACGCTAAGGCGGCCATTAACTCGCGGACTGCGAAGTGGAGATTCAGAGAAGTGGTTTTTGGGCACAGACATGGGTGCGAACCGCGTCAGAAAGAGGCGGCCGCAAAGTTATTGGCACGACCGTGATTGAAATTTCGCGGACCTTGTTTGCTAAGGTTCAGAGACTTTGCAAGTTGTGCAAAAATGAAGAGGGTAGTCCGCGTCAAAAGTACGTGGCCGCGAAAATCTCTAACGCGTATATGGTGGAAAATTCGCAGCCCGCAAAACAAAGCTCAACCTAGTCCCAGATGTGAAGAAACACGGATCGCATTCAAAATTATACGGCCGCGTAAGCAAAGTGTGGCCACGGTCAGAATTACGGGGCCGTGAAACCTCCGCAGGGGTATTTTTGTCCAAAAATTTTAGCTTAATATAAATAGACCTTTTTGTCAATTTTAGGTTAAGTTTTTTTTTTTGGCCGAGCACGTGAACGACTGGTTTTCCCTTTTTGGGAAATTTTTGTACAAAATTTACCTTCAAACTTTAGATTTTAATCTTTTACTTTAATATTATGGATTATATTTCATCTTTATCTTTGATTTCTGTTGTTATTATGAGTAGCTAGACCCCATAGAGAGTGGTTGTGACCCAACCCTAGTATGAGTATTTAATGAGTCTTAAATTTTAGGGCTTAATTGTTTATGGGTTAGTGATATTTAGCCTAATTCGTGCTAGAATTGTAGGATTAGTGGTTGCAAACACTGATTCATTCCTTTATGACTTAGGCTCTTCTTGAGAAAGAGGGACTAAGTCTAGGTAAATTAGGCTAACAAGGAATTGGGGTGAACTCAAGAGATTGATAGCCCCAATTAAAGGGTTAAACCTAGAGATAGTAATACCCGACTTGAGACAATATCACTTGTATTGCATAAATACCCATTTGGACTTGAGAAAGCAAAATTGGGAAAAATCACTCAAACTACCGAGAGGTATAGAGTGAGTACTTGTGTTAGATGGTTATATTACGACCCCAATCAAAACAAGCTCGCCCTAGATTCTCGATAGCCGTTAGATATCCACCTAGGCAGAAGTCACTACCCTAGTCCCTTGTAACACTTGAAAACGTTCACCAAAAATATTGTACTTAGCTTACTCTTAGCATATAATACTATAGAATTAGAAGTAGAATCAATCACAATCATGTTTGGAAGTGCAATTAGGAACAACACACGCATCTAGATTTAGTTAGATACCTAACTTCAAATCAATTAACTAGCTGTGAAAATGGATCCCGATCTTGTTGGGTAAAATTGCATCGACCATCCTCGCTACTTTATAGTAGTATAGGTTTGGCGCTGATGAGAACCCTCCCTGATTTTTGGATTTTTCTTTCCCAATTGAAAGAAGACAAAGAAAGGAGTCAAACCATTAATACCCTAAGAGACATACACAACAGAGACTCGATCAAAGCAAGAAAAGAAAAAGAGGCAAAAAGCCAAAGTGAAACAGAGACCAAAAAATGGAGGAGATCGACATTTTAGGAAAGGGATCTGAAAAGGACGAAACCAGAAAAGGGACGGGGGATTTGGAGATAAAGGGTGACGAGAAAACAGAGGGGAATTTGAGTGCTTCCTTCTTCTTCTTGGTTATACCAGTAGTAGACGTCATAAGCCTCACTGCTCCATCCATAGAAACCAGCCTCTGACCACCAGTAAAACCAGTCCAAAGAAGCTCCAAATTCAGCTCAAAAACAATCCTCTTTCCTCACAAAACAACAACATTTTGGTCGAGTTCGAGTCAAATTCTCCGACGAGTTTTTCCCGGCAAGTTTCGAGGTTCCGACGTAGTTTTTTGTTAGCGGGTGTTCGCTGTTAGCTTCTTTAGTGTGCCTTTCTTTTCATACTTTGAAAGCTAATAAAAGGTTTTTTTTTTTCCTTATTGTTTCAACATTACAAATGATCTCATGTATTTTTTGTTATATACTCTATTTGTGTCCATTATGGGTGGCTAACGGGCCGGGCCCGGACCAAACGGGTCAAGTGGGCCGGGCTAAGCGGGGCCGGGCTATGCGGGCCTGGGTTTTGCGGGCCCGGGCTAAACGGTCCCGGGCCAAACGGGCTAT
>MDKI01120920.1:0-26028 GCA_005239505.1 Nicotiana paniculata | reverse complement strand
CTATCATTATCATTTAAGCGTCATAAGTATTGTGTATCGACCACAACCTATTTTACGATGAAAAGGATAGCACCTCCCCTATATATATGACTTCACACAAGTCAAAAAAATCACCAAACATCCCAAAAAACATCAATAATAATCAAATTGAGCTTTCCAAAAAAGTCCACATACAACCTAATAACTTCATACATAAGACGGCCACCGTAGTCATGTCAAACGACCCGGAAATGTTACGACGAACGACCAGTCCACAAACCTAAATCTATATGGTGTTTCTCCACACCCTTCCTTCTCCAAAACTCCACAATATAGTAGTAAAACACGCAGCCCAACAGCAACACAAAACAGTCCGCAAAACAATCCGCTACAAGTGAATAACTCGAACTCACGACTTCCGATCACCGTCCCATGAGTTCATACAAGTATACAACGAATTACCATGAATTTACAGAAAAAAAAATGGATGAAAGAGAGCAGTAAACTCACCTTACTTTCTGGATAACTCAGCCCTTATCTTGGTTCTTCAAACTCTAGGGTTTACCCCCAATTTGAACTTGAAAGAGAGGAAAAATCAATTAGGATTTGTGGATATCTTTTGGGAGGAGGTTTGCAGGGTTTTAGGTCTGGTTATTTGTGAATATAATGAGGGATATATTTCAGAATAGAAGCATTTTAATGGGCTCTTTGGATGACCCGAAATTGACTCTTTTTGGGCTATCATTTAACTAAGTAGGTGACCCACCTACTTGTCACCTAGCAGCTTGTGCAGTCTCGCAAAAATGTCTATATCTCTCTCTACTCCAATGTCATAATCATAAGAGGTTTAATGTGTTAGAAACTAGACTCATAGATCTTCAATTTGGTGGGTATATCACCCTGTAATTCCAAGTATATTGGGAGAAAAGCTTAATAACATTTGATCTAAAGTTTAAGTAAAACTATGACCCTAAGTTGCGACAACTCTTGTCGACTTTTGCTTCATAACTCGTTTGACTTCAAGACTATGATATGGATATTATATGATTCAAATACCTTAAAACATGTCTTCTTGAGAATATCAAGCGCCCCTAGGTTTACCCAAAAATATGAGTTACAACATCCTTGATTCTTTTAACTTCTAATACGTGTTAATCACTCTTATACACTCTTGTATCATTTAATATGAATAGGATTAACTTCTTATAATCTCAAATATAATCTCTTCTCATGTTTATGTCGATTAACTTATGGCATGAGCTAACGTACGTGAATATGGGTTGTAACACCCTCCCCCTCTTAGGAGCATTCGTCCTCGAATGTAATTTTTTAGGGGGAGCCTAACTCATCGTGGATTCCAACGGAAATTTACTGCCCATTTTCCCCCTATAAAATGGATACTAGACAAACTTACAAGAAGTTAAACCCAATGTATTACCATTCAAGGCTACGCAAAGCATTATGGATATGTACACTATCTGCATATCACCGTTGTGTATTAAGGAAGATTACTCTCAAGCTATTGCTTACCTCATAGAGCTGTTTCACCTTCTAATGCATCATGCGTCCCCTCGTCATCCTTGTTATCTTGAATCTGGAACAAGCAAGGGTATTTCGACTTCATCTGCTCTTCTGCTTCCCAAGTAATTTCTTCCCTGTTCTTGTTCCTCCACAATACTTTGATGGAAGCTACATGCTTTGTTCTTAGCTTGCGGACTTGTCGATCTAATATAGCTACTGGCACTTCTTCATATGATAGATCCTCTGTAACTTGTACATCTTTAGGGTTCTTAGGTCCTTATATTTACTGTGTATGAAGTTGTTCTTGATACGTTGGGTTCCTACTTGCTGGTTTCACTTCTACATGCTTTAAATATAGATAATTGCTTTAGGATTGCCTCTTACTGTCTAATTGAAGTTTATTTGACTTAACTGAAGATTTTACCTCTTCTACCGTCATGCTATATTTTTCATAAACTGCCTATCTTTGAAATTATTAGTATCTCGTCCTATAATTGTTTAGCCTTAATTGGAGTTTTGATCATCTTCTGCTGCTTATCCTTAATTGAATTGTTGAATATATTTCGTAATTCCTCAACCTCAAAAGAAGTTTAGATAACCTCTATCTTAGATGACTTGCCTTTATTTGGAAGTATTTGACTCGTGTTGGCTTCTTATTGTGACTGGAATATTGTGGATTTGTTGCTACGTTTTTGTTTTCCCTGGTTAAGTTGTTCTCTTTATGCCTTGCATTCTTTACCATGATTATTCCTTGTGGACAAGTTCTATTGTTTCTTTGTAATTTGAAGTTCTTGTATTGATTTGCTCGTCGTACTTTGTATTACTGTCATTGTTGCTTTGAACTTGTTGTGGTGATGTAGTAGTTGTTTGTCGTGCTATAACTGTTGTCTTTGTTGGTTGTGCTGCATCTTTACTTTGGGACTACGGGCGTATTTCAGGAGATCCCACGTACTGCATATTTATTTTGGGACAACGGACGTATTCCGGGAGATCCCCCGTACTGCATATTTATTTTTGGACTACAGACGTATTCCGGGAGATCCCCCAGGCACTGCATATTTATTTTGGGACTACAGACATATTCCGGGAGTTCCCCCATCACTGCATATTTATTTTGGGACTACGGACGTATTCTGGGAGATCCCTCAGCACTGCATATTTATTTTGGGACTACGGACGTATTCTGGGAGATCCCCCTATACTGCATAATAAATTCGGGGCTACAGGACTACGGGACGGGATCCCGGTAGATTCCCCTGTTGATATATTTGTATTAGGAGCTGCTAATCTTCTATGCTTAGGTGTCACAGGGTGACCTATACTTGAAGGATATTTACTTGAAAAGTTGTATTTGAAAAGCATTTATCTTGAAGAAACTATGTTTGAGAGACATTTGTTGAAAAGTATATTTTAAAAGCATTATCTCGAAGAACTATGGTGGAAGGACATTTATTTGGAAAGCTTATATTTGAAAAGTAACTATCTTGAAAGAACTATGTTTGAAGGATATTTATTTGAAAGGTTTATATTTGAATAAAGTATATTTAAAAAGAATTTCTTATTGGAAAGGATTATATTCTAAATATCCCAATATGAAAACTTACGGGTGGAAGTTTACACTTGAAGGATTTGACTAATTTATTGGGGTGGTTGGCTAAGGCTTGATGTGGTTATTATTGCAGTGCTGAGTTACTACTTGCCTTTACTGTATTGTGATTTTCGAAATTGGGCTGTCTCGTCTATCCTTCTGTGTCTTATTATGATCTTCTGCTATTTTTCCCTCCTTATTACAGTTTCTATGTTGTTAGCCATATCGATTGCTATGTTGTTAGCCATATCGTGTAGTCCTTAGATAGATGTCATGTTCTAGCATTCCTATACTTGTGCTTGTTCAGTTTATTAGACCAGTGGGCATCTTGACTAGTCCTCATCACTACTTTATTCGGCCGGTTGTTTTGAGAATTTAAGCTGCATTCGGTGGCATAAGGTCTTGAACAGCTTCACATTGTGTATATCGACTTGTGTGCATGGTTGGATTCAGTTACCGAATGATTTAGCGTCAAATTGGAAGATGGATTCTAGTTTTGGAAGCTTAAGCGGTGAAATTTGAACAGAATTTGACTTTTGTATAAACGGGTCCGGAATAAGTTTTGGATAATGTCAACAGCTTCGTATGGTGATTTTGGACTTAGAAGCGCATCCGGATTTGGATTTGGAGGTCCGTAGAGTAATTTGAGGCAATTCAGCGTAAAGTTGGAAAAGTTGAAGTTTCAAAAATGAAGAAGTTGACCCATAGTTGACTTTTGTGATATCGAGGTCGGAATGCGATTCCAAGAGTTGGAACTGATCCGTGATGTCATTTGGGACTTGTCTGCAAATTTGGTGTCATTCCGGGTTGAATTGATAGGTTTCGACACGAGTTTTACAAGTTGGAAGATTGAAAGTTCATAAGCTTGATTAATGGTGCGATTCGTAGTTTCATCGTGGTTTGATGTGATTTGAGACCTCGAGCGGGTCCGTGTTGGGGTATGGAACTTGTTGGTGTGCTTGGGCGTGGTCTCCAGGGCTCAGGGTGTGTTTCAGACGATTTGCAGATGATTTCCATGGTATTGGGGAGGCTGAGTACTGGGGTAATCGCACCTGCGGACCTTGGGCGCAGGTGCGATGGTCGCAGGTGCGAAGGAGGAGGTGCAGGTGCGAGAGGATCTGGTCTAGGCAGACTCCGCAGATGCGGAGAATTGGAGCGCACGCGCGGTGCCGCATGAGCAGTTCCTTTGGGCGCAGAAGCGGAGTGGAGCGCAGGTACGGTTGGTCATGCGCACCTGCGGTTGCAAGATGCGGCGAAGTTTTTCGCAGATGCGGAAGTCCTAGCAGATTCATATAACTCGAGGGTTGGCTATTTTTCTTCATATTTTGAGTTTTGTACTCCGGATTCGGGAGCGATTTTTGGGGGTTTTCAAGCTAATTGATTGGTTAAGTGTTCTTCACCTAGTATTTAATGTATTCCATGATTTTACCTTCATTTCTATCATTAAATTGGTGTTTTTCGTTGGGGGAAGTGTTGGTTTTTGAAGAAAATTTCTAAATGAAAAATCATGATTTTAGGGACGAAATGGTATCGGAATTAGGTAATTTTTGTATGGTTGAACTCATATTGGAAAGGGTTGTGTTGACCGAAAGGGTCATCTAATGAATTAAGGCCCCATTCCGGGCTCATTAGCCTCAAAAAGATTAATTTTAACTACCTCAATTTGCGTGCGCAGTTTGGGCGTGAATCCGTAGAGCTTTAATGCGAAAATATATGAAATAATAATTTTTAGAGTTTAAAATTTTGGTTTTTTTTTACTTTGATCATCATTTTGAGTAAACGGACCCGGACCCGTATTTCGACGATCCCGGGAGCTCCGCAGTAAAATATGGGACTTGGACGTACGCCCGGAAATGAATTCTGAGGTCCCTAGCTTTAGAAATTAATTTTTGAAAAAAGTTGTTATACTGGTTTTTAAAGGAAATAAAGAAATGAATTAATGTTTGAACTCGTTGGTATCGGGCAAGTATTTTGATTCCAGAGCCCGGTACTGGTTTGTTATAATGTTTAAGTACTATCTGTGAAATTTGGTGGAAATCGGAGTTCATTTGACGTGATTCGGACGTCCGTTTGAGAAAATAGAGAAATTAAAAAATAGGGAAATTAAAGTGTTCTTGAGAAAATCATTAGTTTTGAGGTCAATTTCATAGTTTTAGGTGTTATTTTTGTGATTTGATCGCACGAGAAAGTCTGTATGATACTTTTAGACTTCCGTGCATGTTTGGTTTGGAGGACCGAGGGCTCGGGTGAGTTTCGAGTAGGCTTCGGGATGTTTTAAACTTGTAAAAGTCTGTTGTTTTGCTGCTACTAGTGCACTGGTGCATTCCTCTTCGCGATCGTGAAGATTCTTCCGTGATCGCGTAGAGTAAAATGTACTGTGGGTCATTTTGTTCTTCGCGAACGCGAAGTCTTGGCCGCGAACGCGAAGCACGTGTCGGAAACCCTTCGCGAACGCGATGAGTAAGTAGGCCTGGGGGAGTGGACTCGATTTGTACTACGCGAACGCGACCATTGGGCCGCGATCGTGATGATCACAGGTCGCCAAGAATCGCGAACGCATTCGATCCCTCGCGAATGCAAAGGCCACTGGTCCATGATACTACGCGATCGCGACAAGCCCATCGCTAACGCGATGAAGGCCTGTCCAGCGATTTAATAACAGATTATTAAAACGGGCAGCGGCTATTTTCCTCATATTTTCTAACTAAGAAGACCTAGAGGCGATTTTCAACCCACAAGTTCATCCTCAAAGTTTTGGTAAACGATTCTAAACTATTTTCTTTCAATTACCCATTGTTTTTCATAACTTTTGAATCAAAAATCAAGGGTTTTCATGGTAGAAATTGGGGGTTTGGGTAGAACTAGAGAATTTAGTAAAAATGGAATTTTGACCTCGAATTAGGGTTAGATTTTCGAAACTAATTACATTTTCAGGCTCGGGGTGAATGGATAAATAGAATTTGGTCCGAATCCCGAGATTGGACCAAGCGGGCTCGTGGTTGGTTTTTAACTTTTTCTGAGAAAACTTAGGAAAATCATAGTTTTGCATTAAAGTTAGTTCCTTTAGCACTAATTAATGATATTGAACTAATTATGCTTAGATACAAGTGTGTTGGAGGTGAATTTGAAAGGAAAAGTTGTAATTGAGCAGAGAGTGGCCTGCGAAATTGAGGTAAGTGTTTGGTTTAACTTTGACTTGAAGCATTATGAATCCCCAACTTAAATGTTATGTGAAATTTCATGTGTGTGGTGTATAGGTGAGGTGGAGAGTTTCATGATCATTGATGCCTTCATGCCTACTTGTTTGTTAGACAGTGCCATGAGATGAGCCAGGCCACAAATCACTCGGTGTACGCCCGCACGCCCGTCACTTGGCATGTGCGTCACCTTAGTTATAATCATATAGCACATAGTTCGGGGTTTCGAACTTTCAGAACCAAGTTTGGAAACGTTACTAACCTAAAAACCGGCCAAAATCCTAGCCCTCAATGCCTTTTCCTCTAGACTCTGCCTCCGATTTCTCCAAATCTACCAAAAATCAGATTTATATGATTAATATATACCAAGGAACGAAGCCCACTCGAAAATTATCAAAATCAACCAAACATCCCGAAATTGGCCAAACCCGACCCCCCAACCCACATCTTAGAATTCAATAAAAATTACAAAAATGGAATCCTTACACTCTCACGAGTTCATACTTACCAAATACACCAAAATCCGACAACAAATGGCCCCTCAAATTCTTAATTCAAAGTCTAGAACTTCAATGTATGAATCTAGAACCCTAAAAGTCAGTTTTAGAGAGTAATGTTGGGCATCATGAGCATTGATTTATGGATCATTGTTGGAATTTTGAGCAAGAGCCGGTTGAGGGACAGTTAAAGTATGGTAACAGGTACAGTAGGTGGGTCATTTCTAAGAGGTGTGGTTGGAGGACGTGGAATGGAGGTACTGGGGATAGTGGGAAGGTTAATGCTCGCACTGAAGCTAGGCTGGTTCAATGGGTTACTTGTTATGGAGATGGGCACTTGAGTCGAACTGACACATTATGAATATTATCCGAAGGCCCTATGGGTAGTGGGGGCGGTGCATGTCCATTCACCCAGGCTTGGTACATCTCTGTCAATTGTTGTCTTAGCACTCTTACTTCTTTAACTAATCCTGAACCTTGTTCGACCAACTGTCCATGGACATCATCATTATCTGACTAATTCTCACTGTTGTTTTCCATTCTACTTTTTCCTTTTATTCTCGTGTAATAAGGGTGAGTCGCCAGTTTAAACCACAAACCAACCACCTTTTTTTAACTTTATCTTGAGGATGAAAAACAACAAACGTGATAGAGTTAGGCATTTTGCATATATTAATGTATGTCATGCACCTAATGCCATTTTCATTTCTAGAATGAGCTTGGAAGGTTTCATGCTTCATCCGGCTTATTAATTTATTTTATCTTGACGTTAACTCTCTTATTCTTTTATTTCCTCTTTTTTCATCATTTCTCTCTTCTTCTTTTTTTTTTTACTCTTTTGTGGTTTTAAAAGAATTCGATCGAACCCGTTGTAGGTTGCCTACGTATCATGTTGAATATGAATCAGATCATTATGTAGTTCAGGAATATCAAAATAAAGTAAATAAACTAACTTTTTTGTGGGAATTTTCTAAAGAAGAAATAAAACAAATATTTTTTTAAATTGGGGGCCGGACCCCATGAAGGTTGCCTACGTATCTCACATCCGGTGAGAATCAAACTCGCGTGGTTCGATTTAAATAAATAAGTATTTTAAAAATTATGATTTTACACATTAGAACCTTTCAATATTTTATTAAAAAGAATGGGTACTTTACAAAAATTTAGAGGAAATTTTCTTCTTTCTCTCTCATATATTCAATCAATCTATCCTAATGCCGGTCAATAATTTAATAAAGCCAACCAAATAATATTACATATAGCACAAAAAAATAAACATGTTGGTCTGAAAAATTGGTTTCTGTCCTCGACGGGCCCGGCCTCTGTGCCGAGTCTCGCTAAGTCCAATGCACATGATGCAAATAAAGCATAGCCTACTAGGGATATTTATTGCTTGTGGCTTGTTCTTATAAGTTTTCAAATCCTAAAGCAGATGGTTTCTAGACCTGGCTTACCCAGGCAGACAACCCGAGTCGAGGAGCGTCAAGCGTCACCAGTAGTAGAACAACACTGGATAGCTAACGGCTCTTCTGCCTAAACATGTGTGTCTAAATCCTTAACCAGGAGCTGGTAGGATAACTGGCTTTATCTCAAGACAGAAATTTTGTGATGCTGGTAGGCAAACACAACACAACTACCTATCAGAAGATTCAGAGGGATGCGACAGAGGATACAATTTATATCACAGTTCAAATAAATACTAAAGTGGTAAAATAGCGACAAATAGCACATTAGGCTCCCAAACACAATGATATCCAAAACATGATAAAATCCAAACAAGGATCAATATACAATGCTCGAATTCTAATTAGGGATCCCCAGCAGAGTCGCTAGAGCTTTCACACCTCTTTTTTCCACACAACCCTATTTCGAGGTTGAGTTAGAAGAGTTTTTCGAATTAAATTGACGTTTTGAAAAGGGATTATTTATTATTGGGAGTTGCCACTTGGAATTGATTTTTGGTGTTACAAGTCACCTTTTTATTTGAATCTGTAACGACACAGCCGGTCATTCCGAGAGTTATAGCCATGTTTCCCTCGTTTCTACTGCATTATATTTGGTTCAGCTCTATTATGTTGTGTTAGGTTGGTTGGCTCGCGTTCGGAGTGATTTTGGAGTGAAATGAGACACTTAGTCTCTTAAGTTGGTTATTTAGTTGGAAAAGTCAACCGGAAGTTGACTTATAGGTAAATGATCTTGAAATTTGGTTTTTATGGTTCGGATAGCTTCATTAAATGAATTTGGACTTAGGAGTGGAATCGGAATGTTATTCGGAGGTCCGTGGTAGAATAAGGCTTGAATTGGAGAAATTGATTTTTTGGCGATTTTCGGTCGGTAGTGGAAAATTAGATATCAGGGTCGAAATGAAATTATGGAAGTTTTAGGTAATTCAGACGTCGTTTGGTTGGTTTCGGCATCGTTGGTGAATTTTGGAAGTTTAGAAATCCTTAGGCTTGAATTCGGGGTTGAATCGGTGTTTTGATGTTGTTTTGGGTGTTCCGAAGGCTCGACTAAGTTCGTGAGATGATTTATGACGTGTTGGTATATTTGTTTGAGGCCCCGACTAAGCAGAAGGTTGCTGGTGTAACTCTTCTGGTGTGACCGCACCTGCGGATGGGCAGCCTCAGGTGCGATGATTGCAAGTGCAGATGTGGTGTCACAGATGCGGAAAATGAAGGTCTGGGATTGACCCAGATGTGAAGGAAGGAGCGCATCTGCGAGCCCGCAGGTGCTAGTGTTGGGCTGCAGGTGCGGACATTGGGTTTAAGTGACTTTTCGTAGGTGCGCACCTGGGACCGCAGGTACGAGTCCGTAGGTGCGAGGAATTGTCTGCAGGTGCTGAATCCCTAGGGCAGAAGGTATAAATTGACCCCTTCGCGAAATTTTTCCCATTTCCACCATTTTCGAAGTCGGGATTGAAGCTTTTAAGGGATTTTGAAGGGGGGTTCAAATGGAAACACGTTGAGGTAATTTTTTTAAACCTAAAACTCGATTCTATGGTGATTTTCAGTTGATTAAGCATGAAAATTATGGGATTTAAGGGTGAAAATTGGGGAATTAAGGCTTGGAAATTAGAGAGTTTAAATTGAAGAATTGAGGGGTCAAACGAGGTTGGATTTTGGTAAATTTGGTATGTATGGACTCATGAGTGGATGAGGTGAGGTTTCTAGTTTTGTAATTTTTGTCAGATTCCGAGACGTGGGCCCGGGGGTTGGGTTTGGCCAATTTCAGGAATTTTGACTTAATTTGATAATTTTGGCACGGGTTTTGTTCCTTTAGCATGTATTGATGATATGATTCTGATTTTGGATAGGTTCGGGGCGATTTGAGGCCGAGTCGAGTAGCAAGTGCATCGTGGAGTAGATTTTCGTCCGGTTTGAGGTAAGTAACGATTGTAAATCTAGACCTGAGGGTGTGAAATCCCAGAATTTCGTACTATTTTGATAAATGAGGTGATGCACATGCTAGGTGACGGGCGTGTGGGCGTGCACCGGTAGGGATTGTGACTTGTGTCGTACTGTTTGGACCCTCAGGGGTATTTTACTATTATCCTCACATAGTTTTTCATAGAAAGCATATACTCAGTCATGATTTATACCTGTTTATTATTTAATCTTGTTCATCACTCTATTTTAATATATGAAAGTTGTTTTGGGATGAGTTCCCTGAGTTTGTACTGAAATGCCCGAGTGGCTTGTGAGGTTGATGACTGAGTGAGGCCGAGATCCAGATTGTGAGGATAGTTACGGATTGGGCTGCACGTCGCAGCATATTATATATATATATATATATATATATGGATCGGGCTGCACGCCGCAGCGATATGCTGGATCAGGTTGCACGCCGCATCGATATTGGGTCGGGCTGCACGCCACAGCGATATAGCGTTTGGGTTGTAGGAGCCCCTTCGAACATCCTCAGTGAACGCAGTCGACTATATATTTATGGATCGGGCTGCACATCACATCGGTTATTATAAGGTACCTTGAGCGTGAATGCTAAGTGTGAGTGTTGATTGGTGATAGTTGAGTCACGAGTGACTGAGAGGCTTGCCCGACGGGCTATATACGAGTGATATTTGCCCGAGGGGTTTGTTTTTATGAAATTTATGTTCTCACTCTTCTTTTATACTGAGCCTCTATTGAAAATGTTGAACAAGTGTTTTAAACAACTTTCATTGAAACTGGAATTTTTACGAGATATTTGGAAATTAATTACTGATATGATCCTATTATTTCCACTGAGGTTTTTATGTTATGACATTTATATGAAATTAAATGCTCGTCACTGCACTCAATATTTAGTTATAATTATTAATTACTAAGTTGGCGTACTCACGTTACTCCATGCACCTTGTGTGCAGATTCAGGTGCCAGGGCATCAGGGTGAGAGCCGATCTGCTCCTTTCAGAATATTCCAGATATTTGCGAGGGAGCTGCATGGCGTCCGCTGCCTTGCCCTTCTCCTTCCTATCTTTTAGCAATTACTATTTCTTAGACTCATCTTGTATTAAGTAGCCAATATCATACTTATATTTTTAGTTGCTCATGACTAGTGACTCTGAGATCGGGCAGTGTTTAATGTTTTACATATTTCGGCTTGTTTTGAAATGCTTAAATGAAAGATTTATGATAATATCTGATTAGTAAACAAATTAATGGAAAAGTCCTTTTATGCTATAATTAATTAATTGGCTAGCCTAGTACTGCGATAGGTGCCATCAAGACCAGGGTGGTTTGGGGTCGTGACAGAATCCCTCATCAAATGGAAGATTTGACTCCTTATTTATGGTCTATGAAAACAAAATACTGAGTAAGGAATTCTGTTGACCGAGGGGAAGGTGTGAGGCACCACTCGAGTCATGTGGTTCTAGCATGGTAGCTTTTATTAACTAATGTAAGGCTTGAATCAAATTTTTGGCTATTCTTATATTTTATTAGTTATGGTTTTCCTATTGCCGCTTAATTTATTATCGTATTTTATTAATTGTGTTCACCAAAATCCGGTACGCCATAAGGTATTGTTCTTTGAAGTTGGATGTTAAACCAAGGTACAGGAATGTACACATGGTTAAAACACAATTATTTTAAATTTAAAGGTATCAAGACGCGAGAATGCGCACATGATCCTTTTATTATTTAAGTATATCAATCTGTAACGACCCGACTGGTCATTTTGCGCTTTAGGACCCCGTTCCCCTAAATGATACTTCACATAGTTGCTTTTAATGATTTATGACTAGTGGGGACGGGTGGTTCGAGATTTGAAAGAGTTTGGAATGGTACAGGAACACTTGGTTCCTTAAGGTTGGCCTTTTAAGGCCAAGTTTGACTTCGGTCAGCATTTTGAGTAAACGACCTCGGAATCGAGTTTCGATGGTTCCAGTAGCTTTGTATGATTATTTTGGACTAGGGCTTATGTTCAAAATGGGTTTTGGATGACCCGGGAGTGTTTCGGCACCCAATAGCGAAATAAGAGTTTCCTTAAGTTCATATTGTGGTTTGGGACGTATTTTTGTGCTATCGAGGTCCGAACAGAATTCCGAGATCGGGAATAGTTCTGTTATGTCATTTTTAACTTTCTCGCAAAATTTGGTGTCATTCCGAGTAGTATAGGTAGGTTCGGCGCATTGAAAGCGAATTCTAGAACTTGAAGTTCAAAGCTTGATTCAATTTGGTTTTGGGGTCGGATTCTTAGTTCCATTGTTGTTTTTCACGTTCCGAAAATTTGAGCGAGTCCGTATCATGAATACAGACTTGCCAGTGCCTTTGTACGAGGTCCCGAGAGGCTTGGGTGAGTTCCGGACCCCTCGGGGCTAATTTCAAAACACCAGATTTTCACAGTCTGGTTTCCTTCTGTGCGATCGCGAGTGAACACACACGATCGCATAGAAGGAGTTGGCAGGGTAGAAAAATGCCATGTGCGATCACACAGATTTGCACGCGTTCACACTAGGTAAAATTGTGGCATGGCCCAGCTGTTGTTCTCCGCGATCGCATCCCCCTCCCCCGCAATCGCATAGGTCTAGCCCACTTAGCCTCCGCGATCGCATGTCCCCTTCCGTGTTTGCACTGTAGGCCTTCAGGGGGCCCTGGCCAGTTGACCATCACGATCGCACTGCCCCTGCTGCGATCGCATACAAGGGGCAGTCGGGCAGTGTTGGATTTAAACGTGACTTAGTCCCTTTTTAGCCATTTTTCTTCACTTGGGGCGATTTTGGGAGATTTCAAAGAGGATATTTCACCTAGCAACTGTGAGGTAAGTGATTCCTACTATAATTTAAGTTGAATACTTGGATTTTTAGGTATATTAACACACTAATTAGTGGAAAATCATGGGTTAGAGTAAAAACCTAGGTTTTATGAAAAATGGGAGAATTACCAAGGAATTTGCATTGGAATCATACAAAAACTATATATTAATGATCCTTAGGTTATGGGTAAGTGTTTCCTTCAAAAATTTCTGGAATCCGAGCATGTGGGCCCGGGGGTGTATTTTGAGATATTTCAAGTAGGCTAAAATGGTTAAGTAAATAGGGAAATTTCATGCTTTTGAGTCTAAATTAATGTATTCATGCAACATTTGACTAGTTTTGAATCCTTGGGAGACGAGTTTGGAGATTCGGGCAAATTCTTGACCCGGAAAGTAGGTTCTACACGAGGTGAGTCTCCTTTCTAACCTTGTAAGAGGGAATTATCCCCATAGGTGATTATAAATAATTGCATGTCCTTATTTGTGAGGCTACGCGTGTACGAAGTGACGCGAGTCCGTGCGTAGCTACTAGTATGTTGTGTTGGGTAGTTTTAAGACTCACAAGCATGCTTTTATGTGCCTTACATGTGTCCCTAAATGTACTTTGAGTTGCATAGTATCCTTGAATTGGTATGAGAGTATTAGGAAGTTATGTTCAAAAATTATATTGCTTAAGTTCTTGCTTTTACATATAATCTCTGTTAAATCCCAAAATATTGATAATTTTGTGTATGTATACGGCACTCGCGTCGCATGTATGATTCGTGAGCGGGATAGCCCTACCATTATATCAACCGCGTCGCATGTTCGATTCGCGAACGGGGTAATAAATGAATCTATGGTTCGAGCCGTTCGACCCTCGGCAGTGCACATTTATTTTCGTGACGCTTCGGTCGTACGCTTCGGCATACTATGTGCTCTATAATTTGCTGGGAGTTTTGTTGTAATTGTATAAAATGTTTCATGTGAAAAGGGAATTTAGTACATTATATGCTAGTGAAATTTGACATGCAAAGGTAATTACAATTATACTTGATATTTTATGTCTTTGTGATTACTACGACTGTTTTACCTGCCTAGCCTTATTAAATTATGTTATTTAAACTTTGACCCTAGTAAGTATCACGTCTACCTCTCGTCACTACTTCTTCGAGTCTGAGGCAGGTGCATCTGGGTATTCATCCAGAGCTCGTCCCTGACGTATATTTGGCGTGCACTTCTCGGTGAACTGCTTTCCTTGACGTTTTTCTCTGGCAGCACCTTGAAATTCCTCTTTTCTTTTGCTGTGTCTGTATTACTTTTCTTCAGACAGTAGGGAAAACTTGTACTTTCTTTTGGATACTCGTTTCTATTAGATGGCCGTAGACCTGTGATACCAGTTCCTGGAATGCCCACGTAGTGGATATTCTATTCTTTTTGGTTGTAATTATTAGTGATGATTACTGTCACACCTCCTTTTTCCACTACCCCAGATTAATGAAGGGTAATAAGGGAGTTTTTCCAATTAAAGTGACGTTATTCGGATTTGGGATTTATTTATTTATTTCAGAGTCGCCACCCGGATTTTTGACGATGTTCCGGGACACCGTTTATTTATTGAAATCCCAAACCGAGGAAATTTTGACTCTGTTTTAATTTGTCTGCGACCAGAAATCCGAGTAAGGAATTCTGTTAACTCGGGAGAAGGTGTTAGGCATTCCCGAGTTCCGTGGTTCTAGAACGGTCGCTTAAATATTAATATTTGGCCTAATTATCTGATTATTTACATATTTTAAACCTATTGTGCTTTTTAGCCTTTTTCACTTTTTAGCTGCTTTTAATATTTATGGATTTATCTTGAAACAAGTCACGATGGCGTACACTTGTTTGTTCTTGGACACATTATAACTGGGCCATATGAAATGCACCCGCAATTACAACATGTGATTTTTATTATAATTTTCAAGTTGAAGACGGGGACATGAGTTGTCGCACCCGAGTGTAGATTATGTAGTCAAGACTATGGTCATGACGGTTTTATAGTGCCTATTTGAGGCGATGTTTGATTATTATTTATGTTTTCTATTTGAAGGAGTACTTTAGTTTTAAGATAGCTTAGGACGTTATGGATTTATCTTGGACAAGTTACGATGGCGTACACTTGTTGTTTTTGAGCACATGGAAAACACGTCACATGAAATGCACCCGTGGTTGTTATGTGTGTGTTTATTAGTTGTTTAGAGTTGTGGGTCGGGGGCATGAGTTGCCACTCCCAAGTGTAGATTTATGGTAATTTTGGTACTTCCTATTGAATCTCAAGCTAAAAGAAGTATTTTTTTCTATCTAGATCAAATTTCTAGCCTAAAGGACAAGATTCTTGGGCTATGGCCATATTTTAGCCCAATTTGTTTCAACTCTTTGGCCAATCCTAATTGTGGCTAGTTTTGATAGGATTCGAATTTGAACAGTCTGAATAACCAGGAGCAGATATGTTAACACGTTTATCATTTGCATTGTGATAAAAGAGGAAGATTTGAGTTGCAAATACAACGCCTCAGATTCTTCGTTCGACCTATATGCCATACATGAGTAATTATATACTACTTACGGATATTTGGAGTCAATGTTGCAGAGCTCTTTCTAGCTCTTGCGCAATTCCTTTTGATTTCACCTGCTTTTACACGGTTGCTTTTTCACTTGTTTCCTATTTTCAAACAAAGAACAATTTGTTAGTTTGAAACGGTGGTTGGTTTTGCGGCCTTGATTTTCAACTGCTTGATCTCAGTTCTTTTGATGGAGATCTCAACCACTTGCTTGCTTGTTTTCTTGCTGGGGATTGGGTTTCATCTCTAATCCTGAGGACCTCGGCTTCCTAGATTTTACCATGGCGATCGGTCACGGGGGACCCAATATTTTATTTTCTTTTTGCCTTTGTGAGCTTTTCACTTACTTTTCTTTTGGATTTCCATAGTATCAGGGGGGAGTTTTGTCCCCTCAAATCCTGCTGCGACGGTTAGTCGTGTGGGACTTAACCTTTCCAACTTTATTTCGCCTTTATTGGATTTTCACTTCTGACTTTCTTCCAATTGTAACTTTAAGCCACCGGGAATACTTCGGCTTTTAACCTTGCCAAGATGGTTAGACACGCGGGGTTCAACTTTTCAACTTGATTTGCCTTTATAGGCACCTCAATTTGACTTTCTCCTTTCAAGGTTTTGAGTTTGAATCATCGGCCATTGTGGCCAGTCGGGATCGACTCAATGCCCCTGCCGAGGTTGGGTGCCCTTTGCATATTGACCCGCGTCAAATGAGAGCCCTGTAAATCAGTCTTACCATCTTCTTTTTTTTTGCCTTTAGTCTCGGGACAGAGTTAGACCGAAAGGGATTCAAAAGAAGAAAAAACGACAGAATGGACAAACGAATTTAAACAAGAGGTGTCCCTTTCGGGGAAAGAAAATAAAGACTTATCTGGAGTGCATGCGGGCTTCAATGAACATGACATGCCCTTTGGACTGGATGCTTGATCCGTGTAAACCGTCCGATTCTCAGAAATTCATCATAACTATTACCTCAAGATTGAGAAACCTTGCCCCGGATTGTGTCCATGTCAGTGACCCATTATCCTTTTCGATCAGTGGCGCCCTTTGCGGGTTTTCACCAACTAAACTCTCTCATTTCTCTTCTTACCGTCGCCTTGTAGTGCTCTTTGCGAGTTTTCACTAACAAGACTCTCTCATTTTCAATTTCTCTACTCACCGTCGCCTTACAGTGCTCGTGTGGGTTTTCACCGATAAGACTCTCTCATTTTAATTTCTCTCATTGCTTGTATCCTCTCCGAACAACTGTATCCTCCAATTTGGACATCTTTGCCGATTGATCGGAAGGACTTGAACAGGATTTTTTTGGTGAAAAGAATTTGTATTAAATTACAACTTTGGAACCTTTTACGCGAAAACGTCGCTGAACATAACATTTGCCCCTGCTTAAACTCTTGGGGAAATGTGGAATTTTATTTTGGTGTGACTGAACCCCAAGGAGAGGCTGCCTACGTATCCTTTCGGAATCAAGTCGAACGTAGTTCAGGAAACTTGTGTTGTTGTTTTTGTTTCTGGTTATTTTTTTTTTCTTTTTTTTTTCTTTTTTTGAAACTTCGGGTTCCAAAGAGAGCAATCAAAGAAGAGTAACCGGTTCAAAGGGTTTGCAAAAGGGGTTAATGTTGTTTGGGTAGCGAGAATGAAAGCCTTTGTCATCCCAACTGGAGAACATTTGCAAATATATAGAGGATCAAACATAGTACCTTTTGACGGCATCTGCATTGACAGCCATTTCGAGGTCATTTCCTTTGATGTCCCCCAGGTAAAACGCTCCTTTTGGTAGCAATTTCCTTATGATGTATGGACCTTTCCAGTTTGGGGCGAATTTTCCTTTCGCTTCTTCGTGGTGTGGGAGGATACGTCTTAAAACGAGTTTCCCTACCTCAAAGTTCCTAGGTCGGACTTTCTTGTTGTAAGCGCGGGCCATTCTTTGCTGGTATAATTGTCCGTGGCACACTGCGGCCATTCTTTTCTCATCAATCAGCGTTAATTGCTCCAGTCGGGTCTTGACCCACTCATTGTCTTCAATTTCTGCTTCGACAATAACCCGAAGGGAAGGAATTTCGACTTCAGCGGGTATTACGGCTTCAGTGCCATAAACCAATAGGTAAGGGGTAGCTCCCACCGATGTACGCACGGTCGTGCGATGTCCCATCAATACAAAAGGAAATTTTTCATGCCATTGTCTGGATGTTTGAATCATTTTCCTGAGAATTTTCTTGATGTTTTTGTTTGCTGCTTCAACGGCACCATTTTCTTTGGGCCGGTAAGGGGTCGAGTTGCGGTGTGTTATCTGGAACTGCTCACATACCTCCCTCATCAGGTTACTGTTTGGATTCGCGGCGTTGTCGGTAATGATAGTTTTTGGGATACCAAAACGACAAATGATATTAGCATGCACGAAATCCACCACCACCTTCTTAGTGACAGCTTTGAACGTGACTGCCTTGACCCATTTTGTGAAATAGTCGATAGCAACCAAAATGAATATGTTCCCGTTTGAGGCCATGGGCTCGATTGGCCCAATGACATCCATTCCCCAAGCGACGAATTGCTAGGGTGCCGACATAGGATGCAGTTCTGATGGTGGCGCATGGATTAGGTCGCCATGTATTTGACACTTATGGCACTTCCGGACGAAACTAAAACAATCTTTCTCCATGGACATCCAATAATATCCAGCCCGCAAGATTTTCTTTGAGAGGACGTACCCATTCATGTGGGGACCGCATACTTCTGAATGGACCTCGCCCATGATCTTTTCGGCTTCTTTAGCGTCTACACATCTTAACAGATTTAGATCGGGAGTCCTTTTATACAGTACTTCCCCACTTAGGAAGAAACTGCTGGCGAGCCTTCGGATGGTTCTCTTTTGGTATTCGTTGGCCTGCTCGGGATATTCTTTTGTCTTCAAAAATCTTTTAATATCATGATACCATGGTTGGACATCAGACTCTACTTCGACCGTGTTGCGGTAACCATGTCTTTCCTTGATTTGGATCTCCAATGGGTCTATGCGAACATTACCTGGATAAGGCAGCATTGCAGCTAGGGTGGCCAGCGCATCGGCTAACTCATTGTGGCACCGAGGAATATATCTGAACTCGACGGCTTTGAATCGCTTACTAAGATTCTCCACATGCTGTCTGTAGGGAAGGAGTTTAACATCTCGAGTTTCCCACTCTCCCTGAGCCTGCTTAATGATCAAATCGGAGTCCCCCATGATCAACAACTCTTCTACATCCATGTCAATGGCCATGTTCATGCCCATTATACAAGCTTCATATTCAGCAGTATTGTTTGTGCAGAAGAAACGGAGGCGGGCCGTGGCAGGGTAGTGTGTCCTTGTGGGTGAAATCAAGATTGCCCCTATCCCAATACATTTCACATGGCTGCTCCATCGAAGAATATTTTCCAGGTGTCAGCTCCTTCCGAGATTACTTCGACAGAATTGATTTCTTCATCCGGAAAATAAGTGCTCAAGGGCTGGTATTCATCATCGACCGGATTTTCAGCTAGATGATCGGCCAATGCTTGAGCTTTCATAGTTGTGCGAGTGACATAGACAATATCGAATTCTGTGAGCAAGATTTGCCATTTTTCTAATATCCCGGTGGGCATTGGCTTTTGGAATATGTACTTCAAAAGATCCAGCCTCGTGATGAGGTAGGTGTTATATGCCAGCAGATAATGTCTGAGCTTCTGAGCAACCTAAGTTAGAGCACAGCAAGTCCCTTCTAACTGAGAATACTTGGCCTCGTAGTTTGTGAACTTCTTACTTAAGTAATAAATGGCCTGCTTTTTCTTCCCGGTTGCATCGTGTTTCCCGAGAACACACCCAAAGGAATTTTCCAGCACCGTCAGACATAGGAACAAAGGTCTCCCTAGTTCTGGTGGGACTAACACTGGAGGATTTGACAGATATTCTTTGATCTTGTCAAAAGAATCCTGGCACTCGTCTGTCCATTTGGTGGTCGCATCGTTTTTCAATAGCTTGAATATAGGCTCGCATGTGGAGGTCAACTGAGTGATGAACGTGCTGATGTAATTCAACCTACCCAAAAGACTCATGACTTCCTTCTTGGTTCTTGGGGGTGGGAGATCCTGGATAGATTTTATCTTTGTTGGGTCCAGCTCGATGCCCCGTCGACTAACCATAAATCCCAGTAATTTTCCGGATGGAACTCCGAAAGCGCATTTGGCTGAGTTTAATTTCAAATTATATCTGCGCAGGCGTTCGAAGAATTTCCTCAAATGTTGCACATGGGCATTTTGGGTTCTGGACTTAATGATCACATCATCCACGTACACCTCAATCTCCTGATGCATCATGTCGTGAAATATGGTGGTCATGGCCCTCATATAAGTCGCCCCAGTGTTCTTCAAACCAAATGGCATGGCCCGGTAATAGTACGTTCCCAGGGTGTAGTGAAGGTTGTCTTTTCCGCATCCTCCTCATCCATCAATACCTGGTGATATCCGGCGTAGCAATCGACAAAATACTGTACCTCGTGTCTGGCACAATTGTCCACTAAGATGTGTATGTTCGGCAGTGGAAAATTATCTTTGGGACTGGCTTTATTCAGATCTCGGTCGTCGACACATACTCGGACCTTTCCGTCCTTTTTAGGCACCGGAACCACATTGGCCAGCCATGTGGTAAATTGGACCACTCGGATTACTCCAGCCTTTAGTTGTTTAGCAACCTCTTCTTTGATCTTGTCACTCGTATCTGTTTTTAGTTTCCTCTGCTTTTTTTGGACCGGTGGATGACCGGGGTAGGTTGGCAATTTGTGTACCACCAAGTCCATACTTAGTCGGGGCATGTCATCGTAGGACCAAGCAAATACGTCTTTGAATTCAAATAGGAGTTGAATCAAGGCGTCCCAAGTCTTTTCATCCGTGTGGATGCTTATCATGGTTTCTCGGATCTCTTCTTCATTGCCCAAGTTAACGGGTTCCGTTTCGTTTAAGTTTGTCTTAGGCTTATTCTCGAACTTTTCTAATTCTCGATTTATTTCCCTAAAATCCTCTTCTTCGTCATATTCCAATTCTTGATTCAATATTTCGAGGTTGGACGACGTATCAAGATCAGAGCACAAAGTCCGCAAGCATTTCATTTTTTTTAAAGCCGCATTATTAGGACTGGAAAAAGAAATAAGAAAAGTAAACAAAATCAGAAAGAATAGTAGACGATGAAATTTTGATTTCATTTCATTGAATCTAAACATAGGAGGGTTTACATTGAAATTTAAAGGCAAGAATTTAAAAACTTGAGTTACACCATGAAATAACTCATAGTGCAGGAAGGATGGAAAAAGTTGAACTACCGGGACTCCAGCCGGACGGGGAATGGAGTAGCCTCCCAGTTTCGTAACTTGGCATCAGGCCCCATATACTGTACTTCGGCAGTGCTGGAGCCCTCTCCTGGTTGGACCATATGGGTCTCATACAACATCTGCCTCATTGCTCCGCATATTTCTTCTATTTCTTCGGTCGTGAAAGCCTCTTCCTCTTCCTCCACATATTTTAGTTTGACAAATGATGCGGTGATGTGTGGGATCGGCTGAAGCAATACCCAACCATTTTTCTTACGTTAGTCAGCCCATTGTTCATCGTCGGTAGTAGCTTGAAACCCTATGCCAAAAAACTTTTTATTGGTAGGCAAAGTGACGGGTTCTTTAATGCCTTGCAAGGACAACCCGAGCCCTTTTCCAGGTGTGTACCCATGCTTGATCATGTCGTTCGTGACCATAATTGACGTGTTTGATAGGAAGGGTTGAGGGCACGGGGTTCCTTCCTCATGCTGGTCTGCAACCACAATCTCGAAAGCCTGGTAGACTATGTGCTCGCTGCCCTCTCTTGCTTCCAGGCATGGGGCTAATGGGTCCCTGTAAATAGATTGCTCGTCTTCCCCATGGACCACGATTTCCTGGTCCTCATATTCGAACTTAACCATCTGGTGGAGAGTAGATGGCACTTCTCCTTCCGCATGGATCCAAGGCCTTCCCAGGAGATAATTGTAGGAAGTATCCATATCCATGACCTGGAATGTCACTTCGAAGTCTAAAGAGCCGATTGTCAAGACCAAATCAATCTCCCCGATCGTGTCTCTCTTGATACCATCGAATGCACGCACGCACACATTTTTGGGCCTGATTCTTTCAGTCCCGATCTCCATTCTTTGTAAGGTCGATAGAGGGAAAATATCAACCCAGATCCACCGTCCATCATAACTCTCTTCATGTAGTAACCTTCACATTTAACAGTTAGGTGGAGGGCTTTGTTATGGGTGGCCCCTTCCGGGGGCAAATCATTCTTGCTGAACGAAATTCGGTTGACCTCAAAAAATTGTTCTGCCATCCTTTCCATCTGCTCGACAGTGGTATCGGCTGGAACGTACGCTTCGTTAAGGGTTTTGATCAGGATCTTCTGATGCTCGCTTGAATTTACCAGCAAGGATAGAAGCGAGACCTAGGCGAGGGACTTTCTGAGCTCCTCGATTATGGCGTATTCAGAGGTTTTCATATTCTTGAAGAATTCTTCTGCCTCTCCAGCACTGATCGGCCTTTTGGGCGGAAAGCGTTTCAACTTGCTTTTGTTTATCTCTTCCGGGTCGAAGTATTTCTCTGAAGAGTTTATATCGCATGTTTCCCAGTAATCTCTTTCCCTTTGTATGTCACCAACGTCCTGCAGTAATTCCATGGGAAGGCAGTAGTATTCTTCATGGGAGTTCGCGACACGCGGCTAATAACCACGGGCTCGTTCAGCCTGGGTGAAATTATTTGCCCTCGCGCCGCATACGTCCCCTTCGGGACATACATTTTTGAGCCATTCATTATTGCCCTGTTGAATTGTAACCTTCTGGGAGGGCTCAACACACTTTTTTCTTTCCTGTGTGCCTTGGGGATGTAAAGGACAGCATCTTTAGAGGGTCCCTTATTTGTCCCAGTCTCAGTCTGTTCCGTGACATGGGGGATGGGGTTACTCTTTCTCATCTCCTTGGCTGAATTGGGTGTCGTTTTGGTTTTTCTTTCTACATATGTGATGGCGATGATGGCCTTTAGAGCTGGATCAAAATCTCGGTCCTCGCAAATCATGTCGATAACGGGCCCATGATTGTGAGCAGGCAGTGGATTGTTTGTCACATTGGGAGCTTCTTCGTCCCTTAAAACCACTTTCTTTTGTTCTATAAGGCTTTCCACGGCCCTTTTGAGGGTCCAGCAATCCTCCGTGTCGTGCCCTTCTGCTCCGGAATGGTAAGCACAACTGGTACCCCGTCTATATGATGGTGATTGGGGATTCTACCCGTTTGGAGGTACGGGTTGCAGGAGTCCCATCTGGACTAACTTTGGGAAGAGGCTGGAATACAGCTCTCCGATGGGAGTGAAATTAAGTCTCCTTGGTGGCTCTCGGGGGTAGGCATTGTACGGGTAGCTGTTTTGAGAAGGTCATTGATTATATGGAGCTGGGGGACGATGGTTATTTTTTGGGGGTGGAGTTCTATTCTGATTGTATTGTTGTGGCGGCCTGGGATGTGGTTGAGCGCTCATTACCGCATAAGGAAAAGGGGGAGAAGCATAAGATGTATCTTGGTGAGGATAGTAATGTTGGGAAGCTTTGGGAAATGGGCGTGGGTATTGTCGAGGTTTCCTGACATCGGAGACCATCATGGCCCCTTCTTCTTTCTTTTTCCTGTTCGCTGCAATCCAGGATCCGCTTTGGATGACCTGAGAGGTTGCTCTTATGGCAGATTGGCTTAGGATACAACCAGTTTTTAGCCCGTTCTCCACCATTTCTCCAATTTTAATTGCTTCCGCGAATTGTTTGCCCTTGGCGGACATCATATTTTGGAAGTAATCAGCTTCCTATGCTTATAGAAAAATGCTGACCATTTCAACCTCATACATCGGAGGTTTGACCCTGGAGTCTTGCTCGCGCCATTTGATGGCGTACTCTCTGAAACTCTCTGAGGGTTTCTTTTTGAGATTGGATAGTGAGTTCCTATCGGGATCGATGTCCACATTGTATTGGAACTGTCAGGCAAAGTCCCGTGCCAAGTCATCCCATATGTGCCAACGGGATATATCCTGGTCCATGTACCATTCTGATGCAATCCCCGTCAAGCTTTCTCCAAAATATGCCATGAGAAGTTCCTCCTTCCCACCCGCTTCCCTGAGCTGGTTGCAGTACCTTTTTAGATGGGCTATGGGGTCTCCATGTCCGTCATATTTTTCGAACTTGGGGGCTTTGAATCCGAGAGGCAGATGGACGTGTGGGAACATGCACAAATCTGCATAGGAGACACTTTTCTACCCGCTCAGCCCCTGTATATTAGGCTCTGTTCAATACTCTTCATTTTTCGAGTTATTTCTTCGTTCTCGAAGCTTTTCTTATCTTGCCCCAAAATGAACTCGGGCTGAGTTTGTTGGGGATATGCATTGGGAGTAGCATGAGCGGTATCCTGATGGGCGAATGGTGTTTGGAATGTGAATGCTGGCAGCTCGAAACTTGGCCCGGAGATAGTTGGTGGGGCCGTGGCGGAGATTGGTGGTGCAGTGAAAATGTTGGAAGACACACCAGAAAACAAAGCCTAGGGGCGAACCTCAGAAGGCCTTCCGGCAAAGTGAGCCGACATAGTTGGATATCCAAATGGCGTGGCTGGGTAGCTTATGGGGATGTTGGAAATCCCTCCTACCCTGGGATTATTTCTGGGAAACCCGGGATGGTACTGGGCGGTTCTCTACCATTGGACCATGCGTCCCACATTTCCAGCATGCGGCAACGCAGAGTCCTGTTCTCTTCAGCTGTTGCTGACTCAGATGTTGGGATGACTCGATTTAAGTCTTCCACAGAAGAGTTGACAATTGGCAAGTGACTTTCAGACGTCATTTCTATGCTCCCTTTTGATCTAGTGAAGTAAGGATGGGAAGCCAGGTTACCGCCAAAACCAACCACCTTAAAATACCTTAAGACTGAACCAACAAAACGTTAGGGTAAACATTTATCACATAGGTAATCGCACGTGCGGGGTATGCAATACACCTGATTCTTTTCTATATGTTTTTGCCACAGTTGTGTATTTCATCCCGGCTTTATCTCTCGGTTTGTTTTTCTTTTTATTATTCTTCCCTTTCCTCTGTTATTGCTTCCGCTTTTTTATTCCTCGCTCGGTTTCCTTTCTTATGGTTATGATCGAATCCTATGTGGATTGCCTACGTATCATGACACCGTGTGAATCAGATCATCAGGTAGTTCATGCTATCAAAACCCAAAGAGATGCATATATATATTTTTACTAAAAATTTCCATTCATTAAATAAACACTTTTGATTACAGAAAACTTGGAGCCTATCTTTTGAATTACAGAGTTTGCAAAACAGACTTGACACGTATTTTCTAAAAATATAAAAACTACTGTGGACTCAAGACATGACTACAACTAGAAAAGTGAAATACAGACTCGAAGCATATCAAGAATACATTAGTGCTTCCGTTGCTCCAGGGGCCGATGGGGCATCATTCGGCCTTGCCACGGGCCTGCGTGCTATGTCTTGTTGGAGGCGGTAAAGGTCGTCCATTATCTTGTGGACTAAGATCATAACTGCTGAGAAGAAAGTGGTCTAAGTCATATCTTCACATTCCTGACATCTGGCGACGATGTAGTCAGCTATCTCTTGGACCCTTCGCCTGATAATACCATTCTCTTGAAGCAGGCGCCCGATTTGTTGGGATCTCGCCTCTAAAGTTTGGGCATCTTTGTGACTATGTTCTTGCCATTGTTGCAACTCTTTTTCTAACCGAGCCATCATGGCGTAGCACTGTTCCCTCTCGGCTTTAAACCTTTTTGCCTGTTTGGCCATTTCGTTCTCGAGGGCGGCCAATTTTTCCTTTAAGCCCACGACTTCCTGGTCATATTTCCTTTTTAGTCTCTGGAAAAACTCTGTTCTTTCTTCTGCACTTCTTGTTAATCTTGCCTGAACTTCGACCAGTTCTTCTTCGGCTTTGACTAAATCATTCCCATAGCTGCATAATTTATGCCTCAAGATGTTGATAAGACTTTCGTCAGTTCTGCTTCTCTCTGGGTTCTCAACAGCTGTTTTCAGTTCCTGTATCTGGGCTCGGAGGACTTCATTTTCTTGGTCTAATCTATTTTTCTCCCCTTCAATTGAGGCACTATGTAGAATGTTTTCGAACTTGATTTCCCTGACCTGGGCCTCCAACTTTCTTATGGTGGCTCGGTAGCTGTTCTCTTTTTCTAACCAAGCCCAATGCTCTTGAGTTTGCTCGGTGAATTGTTGTACGTGGGGTCTCTTTGCGGGTCGTTCTGGATCTTGATGCTCCTTGCCTCTTACGCAGTACCAAGAGGTGTAGGCGGGTTCCACTTCCCCTTTGGATAAGTCTCTCACTCGAGTTTGAGG